>ML399304.1:15584-38603 GCA_005239525.1 Nicotiana knightiana | reverse complement strand
TCGGGTGCAATCTAAAGTGAACTGTAATGCAATCTAGCTAGCGTAACTTGAGAGAGTGCGACTAGTAAATTATCATAATTACTTGAGAGAGATTTATGGTAGATAGAATGTTCATGATTGATATAGAGAATTAGTCAAGTTATAGGAAATATCTAAGAAGTAAGTTCACTAACGGGGGATACCATAACCTTAGACCTTTATTATAATTGTTTAAATCATATTGTTTGTCATTGTTAGTTTATCATTATTGCCAGTAGAAATAATAATACATCACCAATTGATATTCAAAAGTCTTGAGTAAATTGATTAAGTAAAAGTTTTGTATTCTGACGGCTTGATTGATACGTAAATTCCCTGTGGGATCGACTCTGGGCATAATACCCCGGATTATATTTGCAACGCCCGCTTAGTCTTTTATAAGACATAGTTGAGCGTGATCAGTATGCCAACTCAGTAGGTAACCCAAGTATCTAAAAACATTAGTGTAGTGACGAGCATTATAAATCAGGTAAATCCATATAATGAGTGATTCTAGGTCCAATGACCACTTCTCATCCAACATGACCCCTTTGATGACATGACACATCGATAAAATTGGAAGCTAGAACCTGTGCAACTCATGCACTTAATAGCAACATCCCAATGTAATCAAATTATATAAAAGGTTCACACACGAGAGGACTATCCTGCCATTAAAAATTACCATCACAACATCATGCTAAAAGCCTGGCACACATCGTAAAAATCAAAACACACGAATCCAATAACAAAGGTCATACCCCTACATAACTCTGCTACACTAAGCGATCTCATCCAAACGCTGGTCCACATGAAATATTTCAAGCCACCTGACTCAAAATCAATAACCATTCGAAATTCGACATCCAGTACTCAAAGTGTGCTGCCATAACCACGGGGAAATCGGACGGTACCATGCCATACAAATCAGAAAGTGCATAATCAATATGTTCCAATCCCACAATATTCAATACTTACCTTACTCAAATCTAGCTATAAATCCCGATTAGAACCGCACCATGTGTGCATATAACCAATAATCACCACTCCCCGCAACACAGAAGGGTAACTCATAGATCACTCCAGAACATGAATAAACTCAATCACAATCAATTGGTATATTCCTCAATAATATAAATTCGGAGATAGCAATTCCGACCCGGTGCAGAACACACACCCATACTGGCCTACCAATAACCCTAAACAAACTCTAGTCACTCACAACAGATAGATAACTCACCGAAGAGTTCACAATGACTGAATCATGGTACATACTAACAGCCGACTAGCTTTGCTCGCATCTTCACAGTTCACTACCACAAAATAACATGTTTATGAGAACTCTTAGTCTCGAAGTCCATGAAGCGCACGGATTATTATATCTGATCTCAATTCAACCGCTCGAGTACATAGCACATCCCTGATACTCAATCATTCAATAGAACCCATTTACCCAATAGAGTACATTACAACCTATATCGAAGGAAATTTTATTACTCGAGTCATTCCTAGACCCCACATCTGCAGGTCATAGCTGATTTACCAATATACCTCGAACCAAAACCAATACAACGCATAATCGTGCAATCAACTTATCATTAACAGACTCCCCCACTTGGCTCAAAGCCAACAATCAAGACAAACAATAACTCACAATGCCCATAATAACACAATCTGTCTAACAACTCAAGTCATCAGCAAATCTCGCATTCACCACTATAATAGCCATGCCAACTTCTACAAGCGATCTAAACTCAATTACAACATATATCATTTACTAGTAGAAGACAACTTACTACCGAACAACATAAGGATCACATACCCCAGGACAACCCGCATGAGATACCCCTGCCGGCTTAGCCTCAAAGTGAAATCTCTCTCTCTACACTTCCGAAGATCATAACTATCACGCAATCACTACACCCTTCTGCATCTAAACACAAACAACGCATACCCTCGAGGCATCATAATATGCGGTATAAGAACCTGAAGTTGATGGCATAACTAACACTTCAAAAATTTTGCATACAATCTATTCTCCCTAAAACTCTAAAGCACAGCTCTAAAATGTTGCTCATGATCCTCCCGAGATTGGGAATACACCAAGATATCGTCAGTAAGCACGATAACGAAAGAATATAGATAAGGTCGGAATACACTATGCATCAAGTGCATAAAGGCTGCTGGGGCATTGGTCAGCCCGAATAACATAATAGAAACTCATAATGACATAGCAGAAACTCATAATGAAAGCAGTCTTCGGAATGCCTGGCCTCCGAATCTCCAACTGATGATAGCCAGTACGCAAGCCAATCTTGGAAAATAACCTGGCACCCTGCAACTGATCAAAAAAGTCATCAATACGAGGAAAAGGATACCGATTCTTCACCGTCACCCTGGTCGGCTGCCGATAATCAATACACATGCGCATAGAACCATCATTCTTCTTCACAAACAAATTCGGTGCACCCCAAGGTGACATACTAGTCCGAATGAACCCCTTATCTAGGAGTTCCTGAAGCTGCTCCTTTAATTCCTTTAGCTCCGCTGGTGCCATATGATAAGGTGGAATAGAAATAGGCTGAGTGCCTGGCATCAGGTCAATACCAAAATTAATGTCCCTGTGAGGTGGCATGCCTGGCAAGTCTACAAAAAACACGTCCGGAAAGTCACGGACCATAGGAACCGAATCAATAGCGGGAGTCTCACCACTGACATCCCTCACAAAAGCCAGGTACGATAAACACCCCTTCTCAACCATACGCCGAGCCTTCAGGTAGGAAATCACATGCTAGGCACATACTCAGAAGAACCTCTCCACTCAACCCTCGGAAATCCTGGCATAGCTAAGGTCACGTTCTTAGCGTGACAATCAAGAATATCATGACACAGAGATAACCAATCCATGACCAATATCACATCAAAATCGACCATGCTGGGTGACAGTAGGTCCACTCGAGTCTCCAGACCCCAAATAGATATCACACACTACCGATACACACGGTCCACAACAATAGTATCGCCCACCGGAGTCGACACATGAACATATGTAACTAAAGACTCACGGGGCATATCCAGAAAATGGACAATATATGATGAAACATAGGAATATGTAGAACCAGAGTCAAATAAAGACAAAGCATCTCGGCAACAAACAGAGACAATACCTGCGATCACTACATCGGAGGCCATTGCATCTGGCCTGGCTGGAAAGGCATACATATGAGCCTGACCTCCACTTGCTTGACCACCCCCTCTAGGGCATCCTCTAGCTGACTGGCTACCACCCCTGGCTATGCGTATACGCCAAGATGCAGTCAATGAATACAATAATAAAGGAGTGCTAATATTGCTGGAATACACCGTTAATCAAGTACATTAACTCTACTAGGGCAATGATTAGCCCAAAAGACATCACCATGAACTCATAACTCAACAGAAAGATCCGCTTCGCTCCACAACTAAACAACATGAGAGGTCTTCCAATACACTCACAAATCGAAGCCATATACCAAATCGAGACAGAAATCAAACACTCAATAGTTCTTGCCACATTCCCAGCCAATCCTTTTGTCACTAATCAGAGTCTGAACACATCTAACCATCAAATCACACTCAGCACATAGGCATCCAACCACAAAGTCCCATCATTAAGGACATCAATGGATATATAAGTCCCCAAATACATGTGCCCACACAATGAAATCTCAACACTCAAGCCACAGAATGAATCCGGCCTCAAGTCCTCCAGACTGGCCCATTACCAACATGCCGTAATCACATCTCATCCATGGAAGTCACAAGCCATCGATGCACAGCTGATACCAAACGCTCTAGGGCCGTTCAAATACATGGAAGGAATTCAAGAGTTACGCTCTTGGCTGAATAAAATGGATTCGCACGACAAGAATTCAAGAATGTGAGACATTCCTAAGGGTTCTTCAGCCTCTCGAAAATAAGTACAAACGTCTCCGTATCGATCCGCAAGACTCTACTAAACTTGCTCATGACCGTTGAGTCCTATGTAGCTTAGCGCTCTGATACCAACTTGTCACGACCCCAAATCGCAACTGGCCGTGATGGCGTCTATCGTGATACTAGGCTAGCCAATTTACTGAAATTTATGAAGTGATTTTCCATTTAATACATCAAATATCTGAATTTTAATAATAATTTTGTTTCTTAGGCATTTCAAAATCAATAAAAATGATTAGAACATCTAAGCGCAGTCCCAACATCTGGAATCAACCGTCATGAGCATCTAAGAGATGATACAGTCTAATACAAATCCTCTACTACAACAAGTCTGGGAAGTAAAGTAAAATGGCAGGGTAGGAAGGAGAAAGAGTAGGCCGCGAACGCCGAGCAGCTACCTCACGATCTCCGAACAATTCTCCAAATGGGGTAGCTCAACTATCACTCTGCCCCGGTACCTGAATCTGCACACAAGGTGCAGGGAGTAACGTGAGTACGCCAACTTAGTAAGTAACCAAAGTATCTAAAAACATGAGTGCAGTGACGAGCATTTATAAATCAGGTAAATCCATATAATGAGTGACTGTGGAAATAAATATATCAAGTCGGGAATTTACATTTTCGAGTATTTCATAAAACTCCAGTTTCCTTTTAAAAATCTCGTATAAAAACATTTATCAAAGAGGCTCAGTGTAAAGAATAGTGAAAACAGTAGTTTCGTAAAAGTATCCGCCACTCGGGTACAGTGACGCTCACAATAAAGCCTCTCAGGCAAGCCTCTTAGTCACTCGTGACTCTGCTCTCATAAGTCAATGCTCACACTCAGCACTCTCACTCATTAGGTACCATATAATAACTGTTGCGGCGTGCAGCCCGATCCAATACGTATATATATATATATATATATATATATATATATATATATATATATATTGCTGCGGCGCACAACCGGATTCATATATAATGTATATTGCTGAGGCGTGCAGCCCTATCCATTTAACATACGTTGCGGTGTGCAGCCCGATCCATATAATAGTCGACTGTGCTCACTAGGGGTGTACAGACTCCTGGAGGGGATCCTTCAGCCAAGCGCTATATTTGTTGCGGCGTGCAGCCCGATCCAATATATATATATTGCTGCGGCGTGCAGCCCAATCCATACATAATATATAATCTATATTGCTGCAGCGTGCAGCCCGATCCATATGTAATATATAACATATCTATTACTGCAACCCAATCCATAACTATCCTCTCATACTCGGCTCTCGGCCTCATTACATATATATTGGTGCAGCGTGCAGCCCGATCCATAACTATACTCACATACCCGGCTCTCGGCTTCATTACATATATATTGTTGTGGCGTGCAGCCCGACCCATAACTATCCTCTCATACTCGGTTCTCGGCCTCACTCAGTCATCCTCACAAGCCACTCGGGCAATTCATCTCAACTCACGGTACTCAGCCCAACATACTTCTCAGAGTTTCAAAACAGTGTGATAACAATGAAAATAACAATAAGTGGTAAACATGACTAAGTTCACAGATGTTCTATCAGGATAGTGTTAGAATAGTGTAAAAGTGCATCTGAGGGTCTAAATAGGTTGGCACAAGACCCCAAACATGGAACATACCCCTGAGGGTCTAAACAGGTCGGCACAAGGCCCCAGACATGGCTCACGGCCCATAAACAAGCATAAACTTCTGAAAGACAGGATGTCGTAAGGTTTCATATCGAACACGCGACTTAATAGTCTCTACGGGATGGACCAAGTCACAATCCCTATCGGTGCATACCCCCACGCTCGTCACCTAGCATGTGCGTCACCTCATTTACCAAAACAATATCAAATAACGGGGTGTCATACCCTCAGGTTTAGAGTTACAATCGTTACTTACCTCAAAACGGCCCAAAAGCTACTCCGTGATGCTCTTGCCCCTCGAATTGGCTCCCAAATGCTCCGAATCTAATCAAAACCATTAACATCATCAATACATTCTAAAGGAACAAAACCCAAGCGAAAGCTATCAATTTTTAAGCACAATTCCCGAAATTGGCCAAATCCGGCCCCCGAGCCCACGTCTCGGAATCCGATAAAAATTACATCACAAGAATCCTCATCGTCCCCCGATTCTATACATACCAAGAACACTAAAATCGGAGTCCCAGTGACCCCTCAAATTCAAAATTTAAAGTCTATTGATCACAAAGCCCTAATTACCCACTTTTCTCCCTAAATTCCTACCCATTTCATGATTAACAGTAGAAAAATCATCACAAACACAAGAGACGAGGTCCAAGTAACTTACCCAATCGATAACTTCAATTTCCTCTAAATAATACTACTCAAAGCTCCAAAACCGTCCACAAATGGTGAAGAATGGGTGAAATTTCACGAAGGCACCCTTTTATACTCTCTGGCCAGTGGTTCCGCACATGCGGCCACTTATGCGCGCCTGCGGACCCACACCTGCGGTCCCAGGTGTGCATCTGCGCACTTGACTTAATTCTCCTTCTTCCACACCTGCGACTACATCTTCGAACATGCGCTTCTGCAGGTGCGACCACCAATCCACACATGCGACCCCTTCACAACCTGCCAAACTCCATACCTGCGCATGGTCCTCCCACCTGCGGCCATTGCACCCGCGCCTCCCTATCCGAAGGTGCGGCCACACCAGTAACGTGGCACTAGCAGCAGCTTTGCTGCAAATTTATAAGCCCAAACCTCCGTTGATCACCCGAAATCAATCCCGAGCCCCTCGGGGCCCTAAGCAAAAATATCAACAAGTTCCATAACCTTATTCAAACCTAGTCGAGCCATCGAAACACAAAAAATCATGCAAAAACACCAAAATCACATCAAATTCAAGCCTATGAACTTTGACACTTCTAAATTTCACCAAGGATGCCGAAACCATCCAAAACACATCCGATTGATCTGAAAATTTGCACACATATACAAAATGACATTACGAACCTGTTCCAACTTCCAAAATTCCATTGCGACCCCGATAGCCTATTTTCCACTGCCTGACCAGAAATCGCCAAAAACTAACTTTCGCCAATTCAAGCCTAATTCTACACCGGACAACAAAACCACATTCCGAACACACTCCTAAGTTCCAAATCTCCTAACGAAGATATCTGAACAATAAAATTTACATTCCGAGGTCGTTTACCAATAAGTCAACTTCCGATTGACTTTTCCACTATTGAACTAAGATAAGAGACTACGTGTCTCATTTCTCTCCAAAAATCGCTCCGAACCCGATCCATCCTATCCAACACAACGTAATAAAGTTGAACCACATATAATGAAGCAGAAATAGGGGAAACATGGCTAAACTCCCGGAACAACCGGAAGGGTCGTTACAGGGGATTGATCAGGTTGAAATTAAAATCGATTCACAACTTGTGGTAAATCAAATGCAAGGGAATTACGTGGCTAGAGAAACACGAACGCAACAATACTTGGAAAAAGTATGAGAACTATTGATCACTTCTGAGTGTGGAAAGCTGTTCAAATTCCAAGATAGGAGAGTGCGGAGGCATATGCACTAGAAAATCTAGGATCGGTAGCCGATATATTGAATATGAAAAATACAATCGTGATACATCTATTTCACTCAACACTTGATCAAGCTAAGAATGAGGTAATTTTTAATGATTTAACATGGGATTGGATAAATGAATTCGTAAATTATCTACATTATGGAATATTACCTGAGGATAAAATAGAATCCCAATTGTTACGAATGAAAGCAGCTCGATACTGTTTAATAGAAGGCAATTCCAAAGGTGTTTGGCAGAAACTTAGCTTGACGCCTTGGACCCTCAATGTAACGACCCTGCCGGTCGTTCCAGAGAATTTTCCCCATTATTCTTGTTTATGCCTTGTCATTTATTGTTTAGACTGTTTATGATGTGTTGGGGTCAGTTGGTTCGGGTTTGGAATGATCATAGTGAGAATTGAGACACTTAGTCTTTTAAATTAGCCTTATACTTGGAAAAGTAAACTAGGAGTTGATTTCTTGGTAAACAACCTCGGAATGCAGATTGTATTGGTTGGATAGCTTCGTTTGTTTATTTGGGACTTAAGAGTGTGTTCGGAATATGGCTTTAAAGTATGAGGTAGAATTAGGCTTGAATTGGCGAAAGTTAGTTTTTGGCGATTTCCGGTCGGCAGTGGAAAATAGGCTATCGGGGTCGGAATGGAATTTCGGAAGTTGGAGAAGGTCCATAATGACATTTTAGATATGTGTGCAAATTTTCAGGTCAATCGGAGGTGTTTTGGATGCTTTCGGCATCTTAGGTGGAATTTAGAAATTTCAAAGTTCATAGGCTCGAATTTGATGTGATTTTGGTGTTTTTGCGTTGTTTTTGGTATTTTGAAGGCCCGACTAAGTTTGAATGAGGTTATGGGATGTGTTGGTATGTTTGGCTGAGGTTCCGGGGGCTTCGGACGAGTTTCGGGTGATTAACGGAATGGATTTTGGCCTTTAGAAATAGATGTGTTGCTGGTGTTTCTGTAGTAGGGATTTACCCTATGCGTTTGCGGAGGTGGTATCGCGTTTGTATAGGGGGATTGGGATGCTGGGGAAAATTTGTTGAATACGATCATGGCGTGGGGTGCGAACACAGAGAGTTGGGCTGGTTGGCCTATGCGTTCGCAGGTCCTGGAGTGCGTTCGCGTAGAGTAAAGGTGTCTGAGGGACCCCAGGCCCATTGGCTTGTGCGTTCGCTTAAAGGCCCGTGCGTTTGCGGTGGCCTGGGTTGGTTATGGTGTGCGTTTGCGGGATGGTACCCGCGTACGCATAGAGGAAATTAGGGGCCAGCTGGGATTGCTCTATGCGAACGCGGTCAATGTGATGCGTTCGCGATGAAGAAAAGACTGGGCAGAAAGTTTAAGTTTCAAAAATGAAGGTTTTAGGCCATAACTCAAAAGACCATTAGAGAGCTCGGGAAAAGGAGGATTTTGAGGAGATTTTCACTGGGATTCCTGAGGTAAGTGTTCTTCAATCACATTTGAGTTAATATCATGATTTAGCCTTGATTTTTATCATGTAAATTGAGAAATTTAAAGTGGAAATTGGGAGGAAAATTTAGGAACTTCTTTTGATGATTTGAATGGGCATTTGAGGTCGGATTTTGGTAAATTTGATATGGGTAGACTCATGAGGGAATGAGGATTCCAGTTTTGTAATTTTTATCGAATTCCGAGACGTGGGCCTGGGGGCCGGGTTTGGCCAATTTCAGGAATTATGCCTAATTTTGATAGTTTTCGATTGGATTTCGTTTCCCTAGCAGATTTTGATGTTATAAATCTGATTTTGATAGACTCGGAGAATTTGGGAGCCGATTCGAGGGGCTAGAGTATTGCGGAGTATATTTTCGGGCTGGTTGAGGTAAGTAATGACTATAAATCTTGTTCTAAGGGTATGAAACCTCGGATTTAGCATATTCTCACTGTTTTGGAGTGACACACACACTGGATGACGAGTGTGTGGTGTGCCCTAATGGAGAATTTGAAATTTGTTCTTCCCGAGGCAACTATTGAGTTGCGTGACTGCTTTTAAACCACATGATAAATCATATTTTTATGCTTTTGATTTATTTGGGATGTAAGCCATGTTTGGGGCCTTCTGCCGACCTGTTTAAACCACTTGGGGGCTATTTTCTGATATTCCTCACCGTGGTGATTATGATTTACACTCAGTCATTCATGCTAAACTATTTTTGATACTCAGACTTTTATATATTATTTCATGATATAAAATGTTGTTTTGGGTCGAGAACCCCGTTTATTTATGGCCCGAGTGGCATGTTGAGAGTTTTTGACTGACTGAGGACGAGAGCCAATATTGTGAGGATATGATGGATCGGGTTGCACGCCGCAGCATGTTACACTGTTTTGATATGCGAGAGGCCGAGTGCTAGAGTGATTGATGCCATGATTTGGCTTGTTATAGTGCTTGGGTTGTAGGAGCCCCTCCGGAGTCTGTACACCCCAGTGAGCGCAGGTACCTACTGAGTGCGAGTGCCGAGTGACAAACGATTGGGAGGCATGAGTGACAGTGAGGTTGCCCAAGGGGCTGATACTGAGTGATTGTGAGGTATGCTGAGCGATTGATTCTGAGTGATGATTTGCCCGAGGAGCGTTTTATGACACTAGTTTTGCCTGAGTAACTATTTATGATTCACTTCATTTTTTCACTGAATCTTCTTGGGTATTTTTCTGAAATCATTGGAAATCATACTTTTTCAAAGGATTTTTACTGAAATTGGCTCTTAAAGCGTATTGACTAAATGCAATACACTGTCGATAATAAAGATTTTACTTATTGTGATTCGATGATTTGCCCCTATGTGTTTCTTACTTTTCAGACTTGATTTATTTTCATTACTACTGAGTTGTCGTACTCACCATTACTCCCTGCACCTCTGTGTGCAGATTCAGGTGTTGGTACCGAGCGTTGGTCATCTATTTCCATGTGGAGCCGGAGTCGGGACATAGAGGTAGCTGTTCAGCGTCCACAGCATCTCTGTTTCCCTTTCTTATTTTGGACTTAGTTCTTCGTTCCGAGATTTTGTATTATGACAGTAAATTTTTTGGTATTATTTCTTAGATGCTTATGACATGTTGGCTCCGGATCTTGGGGATGGTTGTAGATTGTTTAACTATTTTGTTTTGCTTAAAATATTCAGAAATTTATATACGATTATGAAATGTTGAAAATGATTTGGAAATTTTTAAAAGAAACTGCAAATATGTGATTGTTGGCTAGCCTAGTTCCACGATAGGCGCCATCATGGCCGGTTTAGGATTTGAGGTCGTGACACTCAAAAACTTAATACATGATGCGAGAGGTACGTGAAGGACATTGTTGAAATCATGTTGGTGGAAGGTCACTAGTGAAAACACTAAAGAGTAAGGTATTGTTTACCAAAAATGGATGACGAGGAAAAATTTCGTAAAAAGGTGCGATAATTATCAGCTATATGCACCTAATATGCATCAACCAACAGAATTGCTTCATACGGTTATCGCACCGTGGCCGTTTATGAAATGGGGAATGGATATTGTATGTCTTCTGCCGCAAGCACCAGGAAAGCTACGATTTTTATTAATTTTAACCGATTATTTTTCTAAGTTGGTGGAGGAGGTGCCTTCAAACAGTTATGAGAAAAGGATGTTATCAACATCATCTGGAGGAATATAATATGTAGATTCGGGGTTGCAAGAAAAATTATATGTGATAATGGGAAACCATTCGTAGGAGCAAAGGTCATTGACTTTTTCAAAGGATGGAAAGTTAAACGGATTACTTCAGTACCATATCATCCCGTGGCTAATGGACAAGAACGATCAACAAATAAAATTATTGTCAACCATATAAAGAAATGTTTGGAAGCATCGAAAGGCATGTGGCTTGAGGCACTTGTTTATGGTATTGAGGAAACTCTATTTGCACTTGTTTGTAGTATTGAGGCACTAATTCCAGTATAAATAGGAGAACCAAGCTGTCACGACCCAAATCCCACTGTAGGTGGTGATGGCACCCAACGTCGCCGTTAGGCAAGCCGGCGGTGAACTATTAATTCAATTATTCAATTTGTTATTTTTGAAATCATAAGTTTAATTAAGTAAATAATTCAATGCATTTTAAAAAAATATGAATACTTAAAATATAAGTAAGATGTAGAATAAAACACAACAATATCAAGTCCAACCATGAACAACCACTGGAATATCCCAAAATACGGTGTCACAAGTGCATGAGCCTCTACTAAAGAATGACATAACAATAATAATACAACATATGTCTGGAACATAAAATAGACAGGATAAAGTAAAGAAATAAGATGAAGACTCTGTGGGCTGCGACAGGTAGCATGAAATGCAGCTCACCATAAAGTCTCCTCAGTAGCTGGACCTACGCGCCAAGATGACCATCAAATGAACCTATCAGATCCTGCACATTTAGTGCAGAAGTGTAGCATGAGTACGTAAATCAATACGTACCTAGTAAGTATCTAGCCTAACCCCGGAGAAGTAGTGAGGAGGGGTCAACATCGACACTTACTAGTATTTCAATAAATAAAATGCATGAATCATAAATAGGCATAAAATACAATAGGATCAATAGAATAAGGAACAATTGAAAATAGAATCCGCTAACAACAATTATCAGTTAAAACGTCCCCAAAGGTCACATGATATCTCAACAAATAGGAACCCTCAATTAGATATCCGATCTTGAGTCATAAAGAAAATATTATGTAATTCCCAAGTTTAATTAAGAGGGTAATCTCATGGTTATTCGGACTCTTAGCGACTTTACGCACGAATTATGCAGAGGTCGTTCGACCTGATCCATATAGTTGTGTACATACACTGCAGTGGTCGTACAACCCGATTCATGGATGCATCTCATATAAATACATATACTGCCGAGGCGACCGACCAAATCCACAAGAAAGGAAGAAACTTATCGAGTTGCGAGTCACGTGTTTACAACACAGGTACAGGAGCATAAAGTAAACATGACCTTTACCGTTTATTAAATATCATGCCAAACAACTCAAGCCGATAAATCTCGACCTAATATATTACAAAATTTATTTCAATAATAAATTCACTTAATCAAACTAGCAAAATGAGTACAACTAATTCAAATATTACATGATAAAGTCCTAAGTCTACCAGACATAAATATGATTTTAGCTACGTACAAACTCTTGTCACCTCGTGCGTACGTAGCACCCAAGTTCCAATAACAGGCTCCAATGCCTCTCTAACTCCTCAATTCAAATCCAAATGATCCGAAACTAGTCAAACAACATGTGAACCGATAAAAAGATACTCCAACACTCATAATTAATTAATTTATAACAATTTCCAACTCCGTCCGAAAAGTCAACAAAGTCAACCCTCGGGCACACGTGCCCGGATTCCAAAAATTTTTGAAGATAAATTTTTACCTATAACGCCACGAACTCAAATATATGATTTATTTCAAATTCCATGTCCAATTTTGTGGTCAAAATCGGAAAATACCATTTCTAGGTTTCCTTCAAAAATCTCACAATTTCTATCAAATTTCATATTAAAATTTGTATATAATCCAAGTATTTAACTCACAATAAGTGGGAATCATATTCCTTGCAATAGATGAACCCCTCCATGAGCTCCCAAAGTCGGAAAACCCAAGTGAAAAATGGGAGAAATGAGCTACGTCCCTAATTAAATCCCTATTCTACCCAGGTCCTTCCTCTTCGACATCGCGGAAAGTCCCTCGCGATCGTGAAGGCTAAACCAAACTTGCCCAGAGATCAAACCACGTGAACGCGAAGCAGGCAACGCGATAGCAAAGTACACCCTGTCAAATAAACGCAAACGGGTAGATCAAACCTGCCAGCCTTTCATCCATTCCTTCCGCGATCGCGAACTTACCTACGTGACCTCAAAGAGTTGGTCTCCAAACCAGGCCACCATGCCAAAACTGGGTGTTCGGGATCCTCTCCACGCAAACGCGTTGAACCATCTGCACAAACTACGCGATCGCGAGCCATTGTACGCAATCGGGAAGAACACATTCACCTAGATCCCAATCAACACTACGCGATCGCAAGTCAATTTACTCGATCGCGCTGAACTCCTCTGAAACCAGAAACCAGCAATCACAAACAAGTTAAGAATTAGAGAAATGAGCTATGTACGAATTAAATCCAGGTCCTTCCTCTTTTCGATCGCGAAAAGTCCCTCGCGATCGCGAAGGCTAAACCAAATTCGCCCAGAAATCGAACGACACGAACGCGAGGCTGTCTCTGCGAATGCGTAGACCAAACTTGCCAGTCCCTCATCCATTTCTTCCATGTTCGTGAACTTACCCACGTAACCCCATAGAGCTAGCCTTCAAACCCGGCCACCATGCCAATGCTTCGCGTTCACAATCCTCTCCAAGAGAACGCGATGAACCATCTGCACAAACTACGAGATCACCAGCCACCGCACGTGATCACAAAGAACAACTTTGCTCAGCTACGTATAAAGACTACGCAATCGCAAGCAAATTTATGCGATCGTGATGAACTCCCTTGACACCAGAAACCAGCAATCACAAAATAAAGGAAAATGGTCCGGAACCATCTCGAAACACACTCGAGGCTCCCGGACCCCGTCCAATCACACCAACCAGTCCCAAAACATAACACGAACCTGCTCGAGGCGTCAAATCACTCCAAACAACATCAAAGCTACGAATCGACAATCGAAACCTTTCTTTAAACTTTCGAACTTGCCGAATGCGTCCGATTCATACGTAACATTCCGAAATGATACCAAACTTTACGTGCAAGTCAATAATCACGATACAAACCTATTCCAAGGCTTGGAATCCTAGACGGACATCCATAACATTAAAGTACACTTCAAACCAAACTTAGGAAGTCCTAAAACCTTCAATAAGCCAATTTTCTCACAATAAGCGCTGAAATGCTCCCGGACCACCTGATACTTAACCCGAACATAAACCCAAGTCCGAAATCATCATATGAATCTATTGGAACCTCCAAATCCAGATTCCAAGGTAGTTTATTGAAAAGTCAAACCTTGGTCAAATCGTCCAACTTAAAGCTTCTGAATTGAGAATCTTCCTTCCGAATCAACTCCGAACTTCTTGAATTTTAATATCGACCGCACGTACAAGTCATAGTACATTAACTGAAGCTACTCAAGGCCTCAAACTTCCGAATGACGCACTAGACCTCAAAACGACCGGTCGGGTTGTTACATTCTCCCCCACTTAAACGTACGTTCGCCCTCGAACGTGCCAAGGACCATTATGGAGTTGCTCAAAATTATTGTTTAACACCTCGTGAACCTACCCGTGCCATCACAACCCACATGAGCACATTTGTTCGAGCCATACTGAAGATCCTTCATTTTCACCCTAGCCAACAAGACTTAGAACCAAATTCGAACATCCGGAATTCTCCCCGAGACCTGATTCTAACATACGAACATTGTATCGATCTCATCCCACTGTTCCAAATATGATCATTTTAGAAACCAAACAATGAAACGCATAATTCGTATGCCCATATTAACACCCTCCAACCATAGAAGCTACAAGTCCACTAACCTGATGTCCGTAGTATACCTCATAATGCGCATAAGCCCTGATCCAACCCTCACGATACTGCAACGATGAAAGCGACCCGTAGAAGCTCATAACCACCTACCAAATCAATAAATCATGGATTCTCTCCGCATGACAAGAACCATTACTTCATTCTGAACTAAATAGTGACATTTTCTCTTTATATACCCTACATAAACCTGACAGCACTGATCTCAGGTCCATTAACACCGTCTCACCCAGTACAAGCTGCTCGAGCAATAAGCCACCTCAAACACCATCTTAAATCTCATATGACACCATCAATGCACCAACTTGCTATAACTCGAATCTGACCCATTAGGGAGAAAGAACTCTGGCAAGGAACTACCCATCCCGCATAACGAATTAACGGTCTGCACAGACGCTATGAACCTATCTCAGAGATGAGAAACAAGACACACAAAATAAGTATAGGGAATCGTAATAATCTTGACTTTTACCATTTGTTAAATATCCCGTCAAATAACCCAAGGTGATAAAGCTCGGCCTAATATATTCCCTAATCGATTTTAATTATAAATTCACTTAATCAAGCTAGGAAAATGAATTCAAATAATTCAAATATTACATGATAAAGTCCTAAGTCTACCCATACACAAACATACTTTTAGCTACGTATGGACTCTCTTCACCTGGTGCGTACGTAGCACTCATAACTAGTAGCACATAACAAATGTTAATACCTATGGGTGGTTTCCCCTCACAAAATTATACATGAGAGTTACCTTGACCCCAAGTTCCAATAACCGGCTCCAATGCCTCTCTAACTCCTCTATTCAAAGCCAAACGATCTGAAACTAGTCAAACAACATGTGAACCGATAAAAATATACTCCAACACTCATAATTAATTAATTTATAACAATTTCCAACTCCGTCAAAAAAGTCAACAAAGTCAACCCTCTGGCACACGTGTCCCAATTCCGGAAATTTTCGAAGATAAATTTTACCTATAACGCCACGAACTCAAATATATGATTTATTCCAAACTCGACTATTTTTTCTGCAAGGCAAACAAGGTTAGGCCCTTACCCCTACCAGAGTCGACTATTTAACATCAACAATTAGCATAAAGCATTTAGTCTCCAAATAAATGCAGAACGTGGTGATGTCCGCTTGGGTTAGGGTAACCCAGTGGACTTTTGGATAACGCAATCTTAAAGCTATCGCGTGGACCACACTTTAGCTTGGCTAGGTTTGACCATGATGCATGAAACAACATAACGAAGTAAGGTTTCTATGGGGTTTTAGACTGGTACCCTCGAGCGGACAACTCAAGGGGGAAACGCATGGAACCGTCGACTGCACAGCTAATCGACTAGTTTTACCGCAAATAAGCCTTTCCGAATTTAGGGGGTAATAATATAGGAAGAGCGCAACCACTCATCAAGCGTTGCTATAGTATTTTGTTTGGCACGAGTGGAGTATGATGTTGAACCATGATTATGCAATAAACACTAAAACATGTAGTCATGTATTTGCACGTTATGAAAGCAGTAAATACAACAGTTATAATTTAATAGCGGTTACAAAGGAAGGAAACATAAAAACATGTCAGTTACTTTTGAAAAAAAATAAATGCTTAAAGAAATAGACAAGTAACTGCACATAAGGGAAATGGGAAGAGGTACAAATTCACAAAGCAATTTGAAAATGGTAAAAGCCTGAAAGTGCCCAGCAGAGTCGCCATGCTGTCGCGCCCCCTTTTTTCCTCTCCTTTCGGATCGGTCAAGGTTTTTGACAGTTTTGGACAACTCTTTTAAGGAAGAGTGAAGAGAGGAGAGTCACCACCTAACGGGTTTGAGGTGCGTTAGGGCACATAAGGGGGTTTATCGATAACTAGGTTGTTAACTAGAGACAGAGTAAGGGCTTGAAATTATCCTAAGGGGAAGGTGTTAGGCGCCCCTCAGGATCCACAAGTGTGGTTCCCGGCCAAACAGCTTTTGTGAATTTTGTACAATTAGCCAATAAACAAATATGGCTCAAACAAGAGGGGATTTAAGTCTTAAGCATACAGATGTTTGAAAATAGTAAGGAAGGTTAGATTTTGAAAGGATTACGATAGAAAGGGTATCCTAGGTTTATAATAATATGGATCACATTAATGCGATACCCGGTATGACACTCCTCGAAAAGGGGCTACACGTGGTATTAGCGCACCGGTCATCATATCCATATTCTACCCTTTCCCACCCCGTGAAGGTAATTAAAGCGTGTATTGGTCACGAACTCTATCACATGCTACTATCTGTCCCTTTCTATCAGTCTAGGAGGAAGTTAGGACTACTATCCTAAAGGAAGGTACTAGGCAGACCCTCAGGCTTAAAGGTAAAATTCTAGAGCGACAGATAACAAAGCAAGTAGGACTGCAATTAATGGGAACACGGATAGGCAGATATAAAGGCTCAAGTTTACCTCCACAAGTATTTCACATACACAGCATGCCACATACGCAAATTTAGTTCCAGTTTCAATTGCTAAGAATGATATCTAAATGACAATAGCAGGATCAGATTTGTCATAACTCAGAGACGGAGTCCTAGTCAGGCTTGCCTACTGATTTTAGCATGCTGGTAGTTAAACATGATCACAAAGATAGATCTAGTTTTATTCCTTGTAACTGATTTCCTAAGGGTTACCTAGGTGCAAAATAACATGCAGAAATTGTACATCTTTGTTAAAAGGATTTCAGATTACAAATCCTAATAGCATGTGATTCTAAGTGTTTACCAAAGACCGATTTCCAGCTTATTAGAACAGGGACTGTTTTAGACATGTGTATTTAAACTAGGTGTGATTTGAGTAAGTATGACCCTAAGGCATGATTTCTAATGCAGCATGATAACTTAAGCATGATTTTTCTAAATGAATGCAAGATAACAACATTATGCACAACTTCAGGAATAGCACAGGTGGTAGATTTTAATCGTTTTTTACCTAGAACATGATCTCTACGTGTATAGCATGATTGCATATTTGTTAACACATTTGTTCTAAGGCATGATCTAGACTACATTTTTTTCAGAATGCATGGACAGAATCAAATGGTAACAGTTTTTGTTATTATTACTGATACTATGAACAGGATTTCTAAGTGAAGGCAAGGAGTGATGACATGCTGAAAGAAAAGCAGATGTGTGAACCTAAGTGACATGGTATCTAAACGCATGGTATACTTGATTCCTAGACATGGTTACTAGTTTGCATATAAAAAAAACATATAAAAAAATGATATCTACCCATACGTACACTAAAGCATGCATATCCTCACCCATTTCCACTATCCAACCCCAGAATAATTTTTACAAATTATTACAAACCTCTGAATATGAATTACATAATTAAAAAGAAAAGAAGAAGTTAAATATAGGGAGCCTTCTATAGTAGGCACAAGTTTCCAGATCCTCAAATGCCATTGGTTCATAACCCTTCACATGATCCAGGTGTGTCAAAGTTCCCTAAGGATCTCAAGGGACCCCGGGTAGTGCTCACACCCAGATTTCATAGCCAAGATGGAGTAAGTGCAGTGTGTAAAGGACAGCTCTTGTGTGACAAAGTTCATAGGGAGCTCAAGGGTCCCAAGTCAATGCTCATACAAGAGGGGCAGAACCTAATGTCTAAGAGTATAGTGGAAGTGCTCATAGTGAGTAAGAACAGTTTTAAAACAGTTTTGAGAAAGAGAGAGGTTTAATGAAAATTAGCTTGAAAAGGGTAAGGCAGTAGCACAACCAACATACTCAAACAACACACACAGAACAATAAACAAGAATTAAGACAAGTTCAGCAACCACAAGCAGTGAGATGAGGGATTGGGGACAAGTATGAAGCACATAGGAACAGGCTTGCACAAAAGTAGGCCTCAAAAAAGTATTACAAGACTTAAACTGTCATAGCATAGTCCTTTATAAGGATTCATATAAGGATCCAAATAGCATCAGGTTGAGGGGTTTTAGAGTACACACTATGTTCAGAACTACATGCTTGTCATTTACTGGGGTCAGGGGAAATGGCAGAAGTTTTAATGGGACATATAGAAAGTAATAGACATGATGAACTAGAGAGTAACCATATAGATAGTTTAATAAATAGGCATGCTAGTTGCATGGTAAGCAATAAAACCATAAGTAAACACATAATAGGAATAAAAGGAACTGTAATACAGACTGATGAAGTAAGTACAGAGTAAAGGAGCAGTAGTGTGCAGAGAAGGAGAGCAGCAATATATAGAACAATATAGACCAATAGAGCAGTAATGCAAATAGAACAGTGGCACAGTAGAGCAAGTAGAGTAATAGAGTTACTCAGTCTTGGCTTTTAGCCGACTGAGTAGCAAGCAAACAACAAGAGAGAAAGAAAAGTTCAGAACAGAGTATATTTGTGTGTGAGAGGGAGAGCTTGAACTGTGTTATGCTAAAGAAAGAGTGAAGTATTTATAGCTTTTCAAAACGAGTGGAAAATAAGGTAATAAGTACTGATTAATCAATCAATGGAAATCAGGTTCAATTAGAATCAATCATAGACCCGGACACCCTTTAATTAGGGAGTCCTAATTCAAACGGTCATACTTGGTGTCACATAAGGAAAGATCCAGTCATGAGATAATTATTACTATAATAAGAGTAGTAAGGCATGTAGCAAGCAATTAAGTCTAGGTTCATAATACATAATTAGGGAGAGTATATGTCACACAATCAGCAGTATATTCTTGCACATAAATAGGGTATAATACAATTTAGTTCTGAAAATTAGTCACAAGAATCACGGATGGGATTGAAAATCATAGGGACTCAATGCTAACTAAGGAAAGTATCACACAAACAAGGAAATAATTCGAAAATCAGTACACATATATCATTCAAAGGGAAATATCCCAGTTTTAAAGGGAAACCAAAATCACTAAAGGCTATAGAGTAGAAAAATTAATAAAGCCTTAATAAAATAATACTGGAATAACATATGTTATTCAAGAATCAGAAAACCCTAGGTAAAGTAAGAATCACAAAAAATCAGGGATTCAAAGTAGAGCATAGTACGTATCAAAGCAGGATAGACAAGAATATGAAACCCTAACAAGGCAAATAGGGTAAAAATCACAAAAAACACATATCGTTTCATAAGAAACAGGCACACCTAAAGATTGAACAAACATATTATCATAGACGGCCTAAGAATTAGGGCTTTTTAGCATAATAAGTCAAATAGCAAGAAAAACATAAGAGAATCATTCAAACACAGTAGACAGTACTTAAAATCGGTAGAAGAATCATTTTTGATAGGGGTTAAGAAACCCTAGTTTTGAAAGTGAGGAAATCGTTTGAAAACAAAGAGATTTTTTACGGAAAACATGTGAAAACCTTGAGATGCACATAGATCTGTTACAGATCTAGAAAGATCAGAAGGTTCGAAGTTAGGGTTTCTAGAAGAAACCAAAAAAAGAAGAAGAAACGTAGAGATATTATCGGTATTTGGCCGGAAAGGGGTAGATATTACTCGACCAGCCATAGATGGGCGGAGAAAATGGAATGAGACCGGATAAACAAGTTGAATCACCTCTGGTTCACTTGAGAGCCCTGAACGGTAACACAAGCGTAAGGGATTGAGACATAAGAACGCTAGGAGGTGAGACCTTCAAGGTTTCCGGCGAGGAGATCGCCGGAGGAGATGAACAGACCTCATCGGAGGTGAAGAGACCAGAAGTCTCTAGAGAGACCCAGAGAGATAGAGAGAGTGTGAGAGGAGTGAATGAGGGGAAGGGGGTAGTCGTTAGGTCTAACTAAGGTAAGGATTAATCTGGTCTGTTGATCAGAAATGATCAACTGTCCAGATTAAAAAGGGAATTGGGTCGGGTAGGCTTAGAGGCTGGGCCTGAGTATTTGACTGGTTTTAATTGGGTTGGGGTTAAATTGAATTAGGCTGAAATTGAAATTAAAATGGCTACATGTTAAATACCCACTAAAATAGATAAATAATTAATAAAAAATAGCTAATAATTATATAAATAATAAAAAAAAATACATTGAGGCTAAATAAATGAAATTAATGTAATTAGCTAATATTAAAATATAAAATGGCTAATTAGTGATTTAAAATGGTATAAATATACCATTAGGCTATAATTGTAAAATTACTGTAACTATAATAAAGTAATGCCAAATTGGATAATTTATGAAATAATTAAATCCTAATAGGATTAAAAATGATGTATTGAGTTGAGAATATTTTGAAATTATTTGCAATATAATTTATGAATAATTATTGAATTTAAAATACCGAATAAATTGGAAAAGAAATTAATAAAATATGGAAAATTATGGAAAAATACCAATTATTATAAAAAGTGATTTTGAAGGCACATATGCAAATTTTAAAATAGTTTTTGTGGAAAAAAATGGGTATCAACAGTTGTCTCTCTTTACCCAGGAAGGATGAAAGAGTTGTCGGGTAAATATATGATAGCCAATTTTGACCGAGTGAAATGGTTTGGAGAGATTCCGGCCGCACCCTGGTTTTTGAGTTGCCTACATATCCCTGGTTCTACAGGAATCAGGCCGTATGTAGTTCAGGAGTCATTGGTGAAGTATACCGATGAAGTTTCTTACAAGAACAGACGCAACATTTGGGACTGATTGAATAAGCGGCTTACGGGGTGGTTAGGAGAACTGTAGCGGGGCCTCTCCTGCCAAGATGGCTGTTTGCTCGCCGGATTACCTGCAAATAAATAATACAAGCCTATATTGTGCGTAATTTAAACATGATGCAAATTCCCGTTGGACCATGAATGATGTCTTCGGACGGTTAAGGATGATGTCCTCAGACCATGACGTCCTTGGCTATGAATTGCTTGATGCAGGATTAGCAGGCCATGAAAATGATGTTCTCGGGCCATGAGGATGGTGCCTCCGAACCATGATGCCTTAGAATAATGATATCCAGAGGTTGAAAGAGATCCTCAGGCCATGGAATGTGTTCTCGGGCCATGAAAATGGTGCCTCCGAACGATGACGCCTCTGGATGAGTTGGTGATATTTCAGCCCATGCAGATGCAATAGAATGATGCTGACGAGATAGAGCTTAGTCTTGCGAATAAAAGGGCAGAGCTTTGCCCGAAAGGAAAGCGAAGTAAATAGTGCTTGAGACAGCGGTTAGTCTCGAAAGGTAAATTAGAGGCAGAGCTTAGCCTCGGAAGGCAGAATGGTAGCCTTATGCAATGCAGATGGAGACAGTTCTTAGTCTCGGAAGGCAGAATGGTAGCCTTATGCAATGATATAGATGGAGGTAGAGCTTAACCTCGGAAGGCAGAATAGTAGCCTTATGCAAAGATGCAAATGTAGAGGGAGACGACGTTTAGTCTCGGAAGGCAGAATGGTAGCCTTATGCAAAATGTAGATGGAGGTAGAGATTAACCTCGGAAGGCAGAATAGTATCCTTATGCAAAGATGCGAATGCAGAGGGAGACGGCGTTTACTCTCGAAAGGCAGAAAGGTAGCCTTATGCAAAATGAAGATGGAGGTAGAGCTTAACCTCGGAAGGCAGAATAGTAGCCTTATGCAGTGATATAGATGGAGGTAGAGCATAACCTCGGAAGGAAGAATGGTAGCCTTATGTAAGAAATAAAATGACAATAGGAATTCTTAGCTGGTGATGAATTGCGGCATTATGATTATTGAGAGCATTGTGACTGCGGAGCATTGAGACATGTGTGAACGTCGTCAAGTGCAGCAGTTTTGAGAGTCGTATTTTGGACAATGTTTGTCCCCTGGGTGGACAGTTTGTTTAGGGATTTTGCAACCTTAGTGTCTGCAACCAAAGAAAGATCGTGAGTTATATAAACGGGGG
>ML399304.1:0-15574 GCA_005239525.1 Nicotiana knightiana | reverse complement strand
TGGGCTCGATCTGATGATACTGTCTGTATTATTGGGGTAGCGTTGCTAAACAAAGTTGTTTCAAAAACAAACATGCATGACTTTGTAAAAGCATAATGTATAATTGAAAAATAATTTTAGGATGAATGGACGACCGTGACACGGCTCGGGACATTGCAACCTCTCCTACTACAGAATTTTGAGGGTCCTCCTCAAAATTCTGCCCCAGTTTGATGGGTGAATGTCTCTGACTGTTGCTCATGCGGCGATTGACTGATCTTGCTTCAGAATTTTGAATGTCCTCCTCAAAATTCTGCCCAGTTGGATGGATGAATGCTTCTGGCTGTTGCTCGTGCGGCGATTGGCTGAACTTTCTTCAGAATTTTGAATGTCCTCCTAAAAATTCTGCCCCAGTTTCCAATTGCTGGGAAAAATGAAATTTTTATTGAATTGTGACCGAAGCCATAGGGCAGCCTACGTATCCCCTCTTAAACGGGAATCAGGTCAGGCGTAGTTCAATTTATATCATTGAGAAAGCATAAAGATTACACAGTAGCGTTTGACTGCATCTAAATTGATTGGCTTTAGCTAGACTTCTCCGTCCATTTCTGCGAGTATAAGTGTTCCTCCTGTCAGTACCCGGTGAACCATGTACGGACCCTGCCAGTTGGGAGAAAACTTCCCTTTGGCTTCGTCTTGATGTAGAAAGATCTTCTTCAGCACCAGCTGCCCCGGTGTGAACTGTCTAGGCTTGACTCTCTTGTTGAAGTCTCGGGTCATTCTGCTCTGATAGAGTTGACCATGACAGACTTCATTCATTCTCTTTCCGTCTATGAGGGCTAGTTTCTCATAACGGCTCTTTACCCATTCTGCGTCGCTGAGCTCAGCTTCTTGTATAATTCTTAGAGATGGAATCTCAACTTCGGCAGGAATAACAGCCTCAGTACCATAAACTAGCATATAGGGAGTTGCCCCTGTTGAGGTGCGAACTGTGGTGCGATATCCCAATAAGGAAAATGATAACTTCTTGTGCCACTGCTTGTGCCTTTCTATCATCTTTCTTAGTATCTTCTTGATGTTTTTGTTAGCATCTTCTATAGCTCCATTCATCTGAGGTCTGTAAGATGTGTAATTCTTGTGTTTGATCTTGAAATCCTTGCATATATCTTTCATCAAGTCACTGTTGAGATTGGAACCATTGTCAGTGATGATTGACTCAGGAATCCCGAATCGACAAACAATACGATAGCGGACAAAGTCTGACATGACTTTCTTAGTCACTGCTTTGTAGGATGCTGCTTTGACCCATTTGGTGAAATAATCGATGGCTACCAGAATGAACCTATGTCCGTTGGAGGCGGCAGGCTCGATTGGTCCAATAACGTCCATTCCCCAGGCGGCGAACGGCCATGGTGAGCTTGTTGTGTTGAGCTCGTTTGGAGGTATCTTTATCATATTTGCGTGTATCTAACAATGGTGGCATTTCCGGACATACTGGATGCACCCCGTTTCCATAGTCATCCAAAAGTAACCAGCTCAGAGTATCTTCTTTGCCAGAACAAAATCATTCATATGCGGGCCACAAGTCCC
The DNA here is from genome assembly GCA_005239525.1 of Nicotiana knightiana. Lineage (NCBI taxonomy): Eukaryota > Viridiplantae > Streptophyta > Magnoliopsida > Solanales > Solanaceae > Nicotiana > Nicotiana knightiana. The sequence continues at coordinate 14,005 of ML399304.1, read as the reverse complement.
AGCATGAATCTCCTCTAGCAGCTTGGATGCTTCCTTTGTGTTGACACAACGTAATAATCCCAAATCGGGAGTCCTCCTATACAAGACTCCTCCGCTGTGAAAGAAGTTGTTGAATAGTCTTCGAGGTGTGCGTTTCTGAGTGGGATTCGCAAGCTCTGGGTAATCTCCTTTTGCCAAATACTCCTTGATGTCATGAAACCAAGGATTTCCGTCTGCTTCCTCTTCGACATGGGCACAATAAGCTGGCTGATTATGGATCTTTACGGGAATAGGATCAATGAAATTTTTGTCCGGGTGTTGGATCATTAAGGACAAAGTAGCCAATGCATCGGCGAACTCATTCTGGATTCTGGGGACATGCCGAAATTCTATCTTCGTGAACCTCTTTCTTAATTCCTGTACGTGGTGCAAATACGGCAGTATCTTGGAATTCTTGGTAGCCAACTCTCCTTGTACCTGATATACCAGCAAATCTAAGTCACCAATCACTATCAGCTCTTGGACGTTCATGTCAATGGCCATGTTGAGCCCTAAGATACAGGCTTCATAAGGGGAATCTAAGTTTGGCCGATACCGGATAATGCTGACCGGTTTCTGATATTAGGACTGCTCTAATGCCAATTCCCTTGAAGTTCGTTGCTCCATCGAAGAACATTCTCCAACCGTCATAGGATTCTTCAATATCTTTTCCTATGAATGATACTTCTTCATCGGGAAAATACATTTTCAGAGGTTCGTATTCTCTATCTACAGGGTTATCAGCAAGATGGTCTGCCAGTGCTTGTCCCTTGACTGCTTTCTGAGTCACTTAGATAATATCGAACTCACTCAGCAGGATTCGCCACTTGGCTAGCTTGCCAGTGGGCAAGAGCTCCTGAAAGATGTACTTCAATGGATCCATTCTCGATATGAGATACGTTGTGTAGGTACAGAAGTAATGCCTCAGCTTCTAAGCTACCCAAGTCAAAGTACAACAAGTGCGTTCCAATAGAGAATACTTGGCCTCGTACGGAGTGAAAGTTTTGCTGAGATAATTAATGGCTTGCTCTTTTCTTCCTGTTTCATCGTGCTGCCCCAGAACGCAGCCGAAAGCTCCATCTAACACTGCAAGGTAGAGTAACAGAGGTCTACCTGGCTCAGGCGGTACCAAGACTGGTGGTGTTGACATGTATGCCTTGATTTTTTTGAAAGCCTTTTTACAATCATCGGTCCACTTTGTTGCGGCGTCCTTCTTCAGCATCTTGAAGATCGGCTCACAGATAACTATAGACTGTGCTATGAATCAGTTGATGTAATTAAGTCTCCCCAAGAAATTCATCACATCTTTCTTGTTCCTTGGCGGTGGTAATTCTTGAATGGCTTTGACCTTTGATGTATCCAATTCTATCCATCGGCGGCTGACAATGAACCAGAGCAACTTTCCAGCAAGAACCCCGAATGCACACTTTGCGGCGTTCAACTTCAGATTGTATTTCCACAACCTTTTGAAGAACTTCATCAAATCTTCTATGTGGTCAGTGGCTTTCCTAGACTTGATAATAACATCATCCACGTATACCTCGATCTCCTTGTGAATCATGTCGTGGAAGATGGTAGTCATAGCCCTCATGTAGGTTGCCCCTGCATTCTTCAGGCCGAATGGCATCATCTTGTAACAGTACACTCCCCACGGCGTAATAAAAGCCATTTTCTCAGCATCTTCCTCATCCATCCAGATCTGATGATAACCAGCGATGCAATTCACAAATGATTGTAGTTCATGCTTGGCGCAGTTGTCAATCAGGATATGTATATTTGGCAAAGGGAAGTCGTCTTTCGGACAAGCTCGGTAAGATCCCGGTAGTCGATATAGACTCTAACCTTCCCATCCTTCTTTGGTACTGGCACTATGTTGGCTAACCATGTCGGGTACTCAACTACCCTGAGAACCTTGGCGTTGATCTACTTGGTGACTTCTTCTTTGATTTTCAAACTCATGTCGGGTTTGAACTTCCTGAGCTTTTGTTTTACCGGTGGACACATTGGATTGGTTAGCAATTTGTGAGCCACAATAGACGTACTTAGACCAGTCATGTCATCGTACGACCAAGAAAATATGTCCTCATACTCCTTTAGAAATTCTGCGTATTCTTTCTTTTCTGACGGCGACAAATGAATGATGATTGGTGTTTCCTTGATGTTTTCTGAATCTCCCAGGTTGATGATTTCAGTCTCGTCTAGGTTGGACTTAGGTCTGTTCTCAAAATTCTCAACTTCATTGACAATCTCGTCAGGTATGTCATCTTCTTCTGAATCCACGTCCGTTTGTTGCGTTGTCTCGTTGCATGTCACAATCATCGGTTCATCAAGACAGGTAATAGTAATGCTGTATAGGTAAAGTAATGAGAGAAAAATGATAGCAATAAATATTCATTCATAAGAAAAAATTAAAAATGGTTTTGATAAATTGAACGATTGTTTTGAACATTGAAGATCTTATTGCAGGAATTAAAATGCGAAAAAGAAAATCATTTTGTAAAGAAAAATAATGAATAACGCTCGTTTTAGCCTTGCTACCCCGAGGCTCGTCGGGCTTTGGTTGTCCTGAAATTCCAATTCTTGAGGTACGTCCCTCTGCTCACAGCTTGTATGGAAGGGCCTTCCTCCCCCTCCTCCTCGAGAATAACACAGCAGTCCACATCACTATCCTCCAGAAACAAGTTCCTCATTGCTGCAAGTGCTTCTTCTTCATCTGATCCATAAATAACGTCGCTCTATTGGAAGGTCTGCTCCAGATCAGTATTGGTTGCTCCAAAGGGTAATAAGGACCGCACCATGGTGGTGACCAGTTTTTTAATTCTTCCCAAGTGTAGTCGTATCCCAAACCGAAAGTGGTGTCGTGCTTCTTGAGTTTGATAGGTTTGGAGATACCCTGAAGGTTCTTGCCGAGCCCTTTACCTGGCTCGTACTCTCTCCAATTCATCATACTTGCGATCTTGCTATCCCACCATTTGTCTTTGTCGATAGCGTTGACTCGTTCAATGTGGTGGTAAATTTCTCCACCCAGCTTCCTTCTTCCTTCAATCACCGGAATAGTCTGGCGACTATAAATGGGGTTGCTACCATCGCCATGAATAATCACCTCTTGTTGGTTCCACTCGAACTTCACAGCCTGATGTAATGTTGATGGTACGGCCCCAACAACATGGATCCAGGGTCGCCCTAATAACAGGTTGTAGGACGCTGGCACATCTACCACTTGGAAGTCAACCTCGAACCAGGTTGGTCCCATTTGCAAGCATAGGCTTATCTCACCAATGGTGGACCTTTATGATCCATCAAAATCTTTCACATTGATTGCTCTATCCTTTATCTCATGCATCCCTTTACCCAATTTCTTGAGCGTTATCAACAGACAGATGTTAAGACTGGATCCTCCATCGATCAGAATTTTGGTGATGAAATAATCTTCGCATTGCACAGTGATGTGCAGTGCTTTGTTGTGACCCAGCCCTTTAGGTGGCAGCTCGTCCTCATGGAAAGTGATCTTGTGGCTTTCTAGCACTTGGCCTACCATATTGGCCATTTCCCCGCTAGTGATGTTGTTCGACACATAGGCTCCGTTCAACACCTTCAATAAATCAGTCATGTGCATCTCGGAATTCTGCAGCAATGAGAGGATGTATATTTACGTTGGCGTCTTGTTCAGCTGGTCGATGATCGAATACTCCTTGTCCTGTACTTTCCTCCAAAGGTCGTCCTAACCTGTCTCGATAATGGGATGTCGATTGGAAGCCTGCCTGCTGGATTCAGCCAGATGTTCAGGGGTATAGACTCTATCAGTTCTTTGTCATACACTGCGCTGCAACAACTTCTTCAGTCCTGACTTTGCCTTTCCTTCTCGCCTCGGCTGTATATTCCCATGGTACAGGATTTGAATAGAAAGGTGGCGTGGTTGGTATCGCCACCGTGATTGGCGCATCTACCCTCACTTTGAATGGAACATGTGCCTGGGGTGGTAAGGTGGCAACCTCAAATAGTGCAGGTGCATTTGCCGGAGACACGAACTCAACTTCAATTGGTACCGGTGTCTTTGCGGGTGGCACTGCTTCATACTCGAGAGGTACGGACATATCTACCTCAGCATCCGTAGACGGTTGAATCTGGACTGTGATTGGGTTGAGAGCAACCGCTGGCTTCTTTGGGTCATCGCCTTCCACGATTAACCCAATTGACCCCTCGGGGACCCAGTCATCTTCTATTTCAATCAAGTGGATGCCTCCACCCTTATGGTCTGAAAGAGGATTGTTGCGGACATTTGGATCGGATTCCTTTGCCACAATGATCTTGTTGTCAATCAAGGATTGTATCTTGTCCTTTAAAGAGCAGCATTCATCGATGGTGTTTCCCTTCTTGCCGGAGTGGTATGCACAGGACATGTTTGGGTTGACCCATTGAGAAAGATTCTCAGGGGTTGCAGAAGGGATGGGGGTGACATAACCAGTAGCTTTGAGCTTCTCATACAGCTGGTCGATGGGTTCAGCGAGGGCGGTATACTGTTTTGGAGGTCTGCGATCAAAATTAGGACGAGGTCTAGGGAAGTTTTGGCGTGCAGGGGGTGATTGGAAATGGGATGGTTGAGAATTGTAAGAGTTGTAGACAGGAGCGGGTTGAGAGTACATGGGTGAAGCAGGTTGATATGTCGGTGGTGGAGGTAATTGATAAGTTGGTGGTGGAGGTGATTAATAAGTGGTTGGTGGAGCTTGGTATGAGGGTGAGGGTGCTTTGTAATTTGGGGTTGGTTGATATATGAGTGGAGGTGTTGGGTAAGGTTGGTATTTGAGTGGGGATTTGGTTCTTTGTGAAACTATCACGGCTCCCGCGACTCTTTTCTTAGACACACCACCAGACTGCAAAGCCTTATTTGTAGCTTGCAAGGCTTCAAAATTCGTGACCATACCAGTTTTAATACCCTCTTCGATTCTCTGCCCCAGCTTGATAATATCGGAGAATCTGTGGTTCTCGATCATCATCAATCGTTCATAGTACTGCGGGTCCTGAGCCCGGACAAAGAACTTGTTCATTTGTTCCTCTTCTAAGGCGGGCCTAACCTTGGCAGCTTCGGACCTCCAACGAGTAGCGTACTCGCGAAATGTCTCATCGGGCTTCTTCTTCAAATTATGAATATAGAACACGTTTGGTGCGTTCTCTGTGTTGAACCTAAATCTGTCCATAAAGTCAGATGCCATGCTTACCCAATTCCACCATTTCTTGGGATCTTGGCTGATGTACCAAGACAACGCATCTCCTTTCAAGCTCCTCTTGAACAGCTTCATGAGGATCCTTTCATCCTTCCCTACTCCAACCAGCTTATCACAATAAGTTCTCGGATGGACCCTTGGATCACCTGTACCATCAAAATTTCAAACTTAGGAGGTTTGTATCCCTCGGGCTATATGCAGAGGTCTTCATAGTGCAACCCTTCGACTCCCTTGATTCCCTCGACGCCTTGAACCCAGCTGGTCAGCTTCCTAAGTTCCTCGGCCAAGTTCTTGATAAGCAGGTCCTTTTCGTCAAACTCAGATGTGTATGTGATAGGGGGAGTGGAGTGTGGCATGGTCTCCACGTAGATGGGATTGTTATGGTGGCCTGGCGCATGAGTGTGGAAATGGTCATTTGTGGAGTTCTGAGGTTCTGGGATAAGCAGTGAAGGGTTATTTGGAGTTTGGGTGGCATTGCATTGCACTGGAAGAGTTTGGTTCTTTGGTGGGGTGTTGTGATAATGAGATGCGGGATGATCTTGCTGTTTTGGGATGTTTTGAGGAGGTGTAGGATACTGTATATTGACATCTAGGACGTTGAGGGAGAATGACAGGTTTGCCAGATTCCGAGCTTGATCAAGCTCTTCTTGAAACTTTGACAACTTTCGTTCCAGGTGCGACACAGTTTCATTCTGAATCCGAATACCCTGGCCATCAGTGGCCTCTACCCGTTCAACTACATTCTCATTTCTGTTGTTTCCTGAATCTTCCATTTTCTTTTTGCCTTTGTTCTTGCCTTTGGAGGACTAAGAGGAGGAGGGGGTGGAGGGCCCCTGGATCCTGCAAGATAGGATAATGATGCCAGAGTGCACAAACTAACCTTTGGGAAGGGGAATAAATAAATAAAAAAGGAGGAAAACAAAAACAAAAGGTAGCCAAGTCAGTGAGGATTATGAAAAGTATTGCGGTATTTAAACACATAGTGCGGGAATGTAAAGCGCGTCCTAATTTGGGGACCTATTTTGTGCCCGAGGTAGTGTCACGACCCCAAATCCAGGCCATTCGTGATGGCGCCTATCATGGAACTAGGCCAGCCAAAACTTCACTCAAATCATAATAAACTATCCTTTTACATCTTTACTATACTGATTTCCCATAAAGGTTCCTTTAAACATTTATAAAAATAGTTAAATTTATACTGAACATTAAATACAACCCCCGAGAACCTGGAGTCACTGGTCATGGGCATCTACATAAATATACAACTCAACAAAAATAAATTCTAAAATTTTAAACAAGAGAGGGAGCAGGACTGTGAATGCATGCAGCTACCTTGCAAATCTCCGAGAATCTCTGGAACAGATAGGCAGCTCACCCTGCCCTAACACCTGAATCTGCACACAAGGTGCAGGGAGTAATGTGAGTACGCCAACTAAGTAGTAATGAAAATAAATCAGGTCTGAGCAGCAAGAAACACATAAAATCAATGTCAACTAATCACAAGAGGCACAACCTTTCTTTCCAACAGTATAATATAGATATGTGAAATCATCGTGCCTTAAAATCATCTTCGGAAAAAAAATCCTTTAAAGAATGAATATGTTTAACAACTTCAAACCGAAAGAATATGCAAATGAAAGTAGTAAAATCATAAGTAGCCCCTCGGGCAAAAACATGTATCAAATCAGCCCCTCGGACATGCCTCAGAGTCACTCAGCACCTCAAAATCACTTATGCCTCCCAATCACTCGTCACTCGGCCTCCCAATCACTCGTCACTCGGCACTCGGTACGCTCACTGGGGGTGTGTACAGACTTAGGAGAGGCTCCTTCAGCCCAAGCGCTAATATCACTCAGCACCTCACCATCAGTCTTGGCCCTCGGCCACACTCAGCAGAACCACTCGAAAGGCCCCTTGGGCGAATCAGTAAAACAGGGTACTCGACCCAAAATATCAGTTTAAATCTCAAAGTGGTGTAAATCATGCTGAGTTTCGAAAATCAGTATGCACAATGATACTGAGTGAAATCATCAACAAATAGTGAGGAAAAACAGCAGTAAAAATCCCCCAAGGGGTCTAAACAGATCGGCACGAGGCCCCAAACACGGCTTATAGCCCAAATATTTCACAAATCTTTAGAACATAATTTAACATAAGGTTTTGAGTAAAATATGCAACCCATTCGTTTCCGCGGAGAGGACCTAGTCCAATCCAAAAATCAGTATGCGCCTCATACTCGTCATGCGACATGTGCGCCATTCCAAAATCAGTGAGAAAATATGTAGTTCGGGGTTCCATACCCTCAGGACAAGATTTATAACCATTACTTACCTCCACCGGGCCACAACACTAATTTGCGATGCTCTTTCCCCTCAAATTGGCTCCTGATTGCTCCGAATCTACCCAAAACAAGTTTAACATCATTAATATATACTCAAGGAACACAACCCAATCGAAAATTATCAATTTATACAAGAATCTCGAAATTCGGCCAAACCCGAGCCCCGAGCCCCTATCCCACATCTCGGAATTCTATAAAATTTGCATCACAAGAATCCTCATCCTCCCACGAGACCGTACAATCCAAGAAAACTAAAATCGGACCACAATTGCCCACTCAAATCCTCAAAAGAAAAATCCCATTCCCATGCACCCTTCTTCCCCAATTTTGGGTTTAATTCCTCAAATTGCATGGTGAAAATCAAGACAAATTCATGAAATTGAATCAAATATGGTTGAAGAATACTTACCACAAGAACCCTACTGAAAAACTCGTCCAAAATGTCCTCCTCCCGACCTCTCAAATGGAAAAATAAGTTATGGCCAAGAACCACCGAAATAGAACTTAAAACTGACTGCCCAGGCCTTTTCTTCCCTGCGATCGCGGAAGCTCCCACGCGATCGCGAAGAACAAATCTGCTGCCCCATCAAATTACCCTACGTGATCGCAGACATCCACACGCAATCGCGATTCATCAAGAAATAAACCCACGCGATCGCAAACCACTCTACGCGATCGCGAAAAACAATGGCTCAGCCCACTCACGCGCCCGTTTAACTTTATGCGAACGCAAACAAAGCTAGCGATCGCACTGCCCAACAACCTCATACTCACGTGATCGCAACCTCCACCACACGATCGCATATAACAAAAATCCTACCATCCCCAGCTAGGTCTACGTGATCGCAAACTCCTTCCCGCGATCGCGTTGAAGGAAACCCGAAACGCACACCGGTAAAAATCTGCCTAGTTTTCAAGCCAAGAGTTGGTCCGTTAACCACCTGAAACACACCCGAGGCCCTCGGGACCTCAACCAAACATAACAACATATCCCATAACATATGAACTTTGAAGCCTATGAACTTTGAAACTTCCAAATTTCGCCAACTACGCCGAAACCAACCAAAACACTCTGATTGACCTGAAATTTTGCACACATACTCAAAATGACATAATGGACCTGTTCCAACTTCCGAAATTCCACTCCAACCCTGATAGCCTATTTTCCACTGCCGACCGCAAATCGCCAAAAACTAACTTTCGCCAATTCAAGCCTAATTCTACTCCGGACATCACAACAATATTCTCAACACACTCCTAAGTCCCAAATCACCTAACGAAGCTATCCGAGCCATAAAATCCTCATTCCAATGTCGTTCACCAATAAGTCAACTCACAGTTGACTTTCTCAACTACCTTGAGGAATCAAACGCCTCAATTCTCGTCATGACCACTCTGAACCCGAACCAACCGACCCAACACACATAAATGAAGCTGAACCACATAAAATGAAGTAGAAACGGGGGAAACGGGACTAAATTCTCGGAATGACCGGTCGGGTCGTTACATCCTCCCCACTTAAACATACGTTCGTCCTCGAGCGTGCCAAGAGTTGTTCTCCAACACTATAAAACTGTTACGTAGCTTACCATGCACATACCCGGGGTGATCCCACATCACCTTATCCCATATAGGTCCAATAGCACAATACCGTTGAAATTTCGAAATCCGAATCCTGGCCCATAAACCTTAGAACCAAATTCTCACTTATGAAATGATATACAAGGTCAAAATTTCCATAACTATAAACTGAACAAGTCTGAACATGCTGAATCAAGCCATATACGTACCCCAGATGAAATCACATAATACACCGCGTGACTCTAACACTCCTAGCAATAACTCTTAACCACAATAACTGCTCAGAACAACCCAATACCGGTACATAACCCCTGATCAAGAAATGCCTCGCTCTAACACTTCCATATACTGCCGATGATGAAAGAAGCACGTAGAACTAACAACCATTCGTCCGATCAGTCAGACATGAAACTCCCCCTTCCCAAACAGGAATTATAGTAGATTTCGAAGCCGACTCCCGATATTTATCCTTCCAACTATGCTGTAGAAAATTACGAAAATATTCATTCTAGGTCCAATGACCTCCTCTCATCCATCACAACCACCCTGATAACATGACACTAACCATTCGACACATCGATACAATTCGAAGCCAAAACCTGTGCAGCTTGGGCACTTAACAGCAACGTCCCAATGTAATCAAATTATATAAAAGATCCACACGAGAGGACTATCCTGCCATTAACAATTACCATCACCATATCATACTAACAGCCTGGCACACACCGAAAAAATAATAATCAAAAACACATGAATCTGATACCAAAGGTCATACCCCTACATAACTCCGCTATACTGCGCGATCTTATCCAACCGCTGGTCAACTTGAAACATTTCAAGACACCTTGCCCAAAAATCATTAACCATTCGAAATTCGACATTAAGTACTCAAAGTGCATTGCCGTAACCACGGGAAAAACTGGGCGATACCATGCCATCCGAAACAGAAGGTACATAACCAACACGCCTCAATCCCGCAACACCCAATTACTTACCTTACTCAAATATAGCTATAAAGCCCAATTAGAACCACACCATATGTGCATACCAATAATCACCACTCTTCGCAACACTGAAGGGTAACTCATAGATCACTCCAGAACATGAACAAATCAATCACAATAGAATGTTACCTTTCTCAATAATAGAAACTCGGAGCCAATAGTTTTGACCCGCTGGCTTACACGCACCCATATTAGCCTACCAGTGACCCTAAATTAACTTTTATCACCCACAACAGATAGACAGCTTACCAAAAAATTCATAATGACAGAATCATGGTACATACTAACATCCGACTAGCTCAGCATGCATCTTCACAGTTCACTTCCACAAATATCCTGTTTATGAGAACTCTCAGTCTCGAAGTCCATGAAATGTACGGATTACCATATCTGATCACAACTCCACCACTCGAATACGTAACACATCCCAAATACTCACTCATTCCACGGGGAATACCCCTATAATTCTTCTGTTTACCAAGAAACCTTGAATATCAACAATCGATCCAACAATAGGGCACCGCGATACCAATAAAGTACCTTTAATTCAAACACATTGCTCTTTCTGAAATATATACCCTCATCAAGTCGCACCCATTTGGTGATATCATCCACCTAGTCATCTGAAACTGCACATGCTGCCTAAGAGTTCATGACCTTCCTTCCAGAACCGAACCGTGACCTCACATATGCAAATCTCAACTATACCCAACATACCGCACACGCCATGCCAACCTAAGAAAAATACGGGAAATCCATGGTCCCTTCCGAGCCACAAGCAACTACGCACCCAAGTAGCCAAGAACTTCCATTGGATCCCATTTAGAAACAAATTCACTACACGCCATAAGAAAATATGCACCCTTAACCACGGTAGAAACCACCAGGAACTATCCGAAATCCCATTTGCACAACACTAACCCATCAGGACTGAATTCTTCTAACTCAACCAACTACGCAGGCCACCAAAAATCCAAGAGCATTGCTAAGATATATCCGAAAAACTTGTCACCTGACGAAAACCCAAAGAACTAATTGTATCCCTTACCATGCCGATCCGACCTACTAACAAGTTTCCCTATTTACCCAAGTTCCTTCTGACTTACCTTCAAATTAATACTTCTCCCTGCCGTAATACCCCAATTTTAACCCAGACTCAAAGCATAAAACCATACCGTCTAAGGCTCATAAGCAACTGAATACTCCCTCAATTATCCCCAAATTCACCACATTAAAAAAACTTACACTGAAGACACTTCTGCGAATCTAAGCCATTACCTTCACCTTCCTGATACCGATATGCAGAATCCGTGATGATGTAGAATACCACCAGTCTTGACATCCTCTAATGTAAATCTCAATCACACCGACCAATCAGACAGAATCGACCTGAGCCGTTTGCACACTAACATACTAGGAAAGTAATCCACTCACTTGAAGCCACAAGAAAATTCATACGCTGCACACACTACACCTTTTACAACTTCCACTAACTCATTCAATAGAACCCAATTACCCAACAAAGTACATTACAACCTATATCGAAGAAATTTCCCTTACTCATGACATTCTCAGACCCCATGCCTGCAGGTCATAACTGATTTACCAATATACCTCGAGCTGAAACCAATACCACACATAATCATGTAATCAACTTATCAATAACGAACTCCCCCACTTGGCTCAAAGCCAAGGATCAAGACAAACAAGACTATGCGCACACATTATCACTTCAACCATGTTGTAGTGGGACTCAACTAAATCCTCCATAAGCTTATATGACCAAAACCATATAACACTCAAACCAATTGCCAATCTCGCATCCACCATCGCAATAGTCACGCCAACTTCCACAAGGGATCTAAACTCCAATTACAACATATATCACTTACAGGTAGAAGAGAACTTATTATAGAACCACATAGGGACCACACACCCTAGGAAAACCCACAGGAGATACCCCTGCCCTCTTAGCCTCAACTGCTATCTCTCCATACACATCTGAAGACCAGAACTATCACGCAATCACTACACCTTCCTGCATCTGAACACAACCAACGCCTACCTTCGAGGCACCACAATACGCGATAATAACCTGAAGCTGATGGCAGAACTAACACTGAAGCGGCGGTCACAGAAATCTCGAGGTTCTGGAAGCTCTACCCACACGTCTGACCACATGGATACCCTCACTGGACACCACGTGTCCCAAGAATGCTACTGAACCGAGCCAAAATTCACACTCGGAGAATTGGCATAGAGCCTTTCCTCCCTGAATCCTTATAATGCCATCCTCAGATACTGAATATGTTACTCCCATCTACGCGTATATTCCAGGACGCCATCAATGAATACAATAACAAGGAGTGTTAATACGGCCGGAATACACCGTCAATCAAATACATGAACGTTATTGGGGTAAATGATCAACTCAAGGACATCACCAGGAACTCATAACCCAACAGAGAAATCCGCTTCACTCCATAACTACACAATATGAGAGGTCTTCCAACATACTCACAACTCAAGGCCATATACCAAATCGAGACAGAAATAAAACACTCAATAAATCTTACCACATTTCCAGCCAACCCTTTCGACACAATTCACAATCTGAACACATCTAACCATCAAATCACACCTACCACATAGGCATCTAGTCACCAATTCTCATCAGTAAGAACACGAACGGACATACAAGTCCCCAATTACATGTGCCCACACAACGAAAATCTCATCAATCAAGCCACAGAATGAATTCGGCCTCAAGTCCTCCAGACTGGCACATTACCACCATGCCAAAATCACATCTCATCCATGGAAGTCACAAGACATCGATGCACAGCTAATACCAGGCGCTCTCAGGCGCGCTCGAATACATGGAAGGAATTCAAGAGTTATGCTCTTGGCTTTGAATACAATGTATTCGCACGAAAAGAATTTTAAAAATACGAGATTTATCCTAAGGGTTTCGCAACCTCGCGAAGATAAGTACAGACGTCTCCTCCGATCCGCAAGACTGTACTAAACCTGCTCATGACTGGTGAGTCCTATGTAACCTAGCGCTCTGATACCAATCTATCACGACACCAAATCTAGGTCAGTCGTGATGGCGCCTATCATGGAACTAGGCCAGCCAAAAATTCACTAAAATCATAATAAAATTCCCTTTTACATCATTATTATACTGATTTCCCATAAAGGTTCCTTTAAACATTTATAAAAATAGTTAAATCTATACTGAACATTAAATACAACCCCCGAGAACCCGGAGTCACTGGTCATGGGAATCTACATAAATATACAACTCAATGAAAATAAATTCTAAAATTTTAAACAAGAGAGGGAGCAGGACTGCGGACGCATGCAGCTACCTTGAAAATCTCCGAGAATCTCTGGAACAGATAGGCAGCTCACCCTGCTCTAACACCTGAATCTGCACACAAGGTGCAGGGAGTAATGTGAGTACGCCAACTCAGTAGTAATGAAAATAAATCAGGTCTGAGCAGCAAGAAACACATAGAATCAATGTCATCAAATCACAAGAGGCACATCCTTTCTTTCCAACAGTATAACATAGATATGTGAAATCATCATGCCTTAAAATCATCTTCAGAAAAAAAAATCCTTTAAAGAAAACATATGTTTAACAACTTCAAACCGAAAGATTTAGTATGCAAATGAAAGTAGTAAAATCATAAGTAACCCCTCGGGCAAAAATATGTGTCAAATCAGCCCCTCAGGCATGTCTCACAGTCACTCAACACCTCACAATAGCTCATGCCTCCCAATCACTCGTCACTCGGCACTCGGTGCGCTCACTGGGGGTGTGTACAGAC
>ML399303.1:685-22791 GCA_005239525.1 Nicotiana knightiana | reverse complement strand
ATCGTGACTTGTATTAAAATAATTCCATAAATATTAAAAAGCGGATAAAAGTAAGAGAGATAAAAGCACAATAGGTTTAAAATATGTAAATAATTAGATAATTAGGCCAAATATTAACAGTTAAGCGACCGTGCTAAAACCAAGGAACTCGGGAATGCCTAACACCTTCTCCCGGGTTAACAGAATTCCTTACTCGAATTTCTGGTCGCAGACAAATTAAAAAAGAGTCAAATTTCCTCGGTTTGGGATTTCAATAAATAAATGGTGTCCCGGAACACCGTAAAAAATTCGGGTGGCGACTCTGAAAACTAAAAATAAATCCCAAATCCGAATAATGTCACTTAAAGTGGAAAAACTTCCTCTCTACCCTTCATTAATACGGGGTAGCGGAAAAAGGAGGTGTGACAGGAAGCAGTTCATCGGCAGCAAGGTAAGCAAATTTTTGGATGAACATAAGATCAAAAAGATATTGTCAACACCCTATCACCCTAGTGGGAACGGACAGGCGGAATCGATGAACAAAACAATCCTTCAAAACCTTAAGAAAAGTTTGACCAATTCCAAAGGAAAATGGAAGGAAATCCTGCCCGAAGTCTTGTGGGCATACCGCACGACCTCAAAATCCAGTACCGGGGCCACCTTATTTTTGCTGGTCTGCGGTAGCGAAGCATTAATACCGGTAGAGGTGGGAGAACCGAGCCTCGGGTTCTGATATGCAACTGAAGAATCAAACAAAAAGGCCATGAGCGTGTGTCTAGAACTACTGGATAAGAGGTGCGAGGCGCTCTAGTCTGACTGGCCGCCCAAAAGTTGCAGATAGAAAGATATTACAACTGAAGATCCAACCTTCGACACTTCACCATCGGGGACTTAGTGTTAAGAAGAGTAACACGGAACACTCGGAACCCCAATGAAGGGAAGATAGAATCGAATTGGGAAGGTTCATATCGAGTCATCAGGATTACTGGTAAAGGTTCGTATAAACTCGAGGCAAGAATCGGTGCACATCTACCAAACAACTGGAATATGACCCACTTAAAACAGTAATACTGCTAAGGTACGAACTCATTCATTTTTTAATTTTTTATTACGAATTAGGCTAACACTTGTAGGCAACAGGCAAAGGAGAGTGTAGTTGCTAGGTCTGAAAGCACGCGTTGTACTCTTTTCCCTTGAACCGGTTTTATCGCAAATGGGTTTTCCGACAAGGTTTTTAACAAGGCACCATAAATAGTGCTAAATTAAATTCAAAGATCGGTTTTAAATAGGAGTCAATGGCCGCATCAACAGTATCAAGCCCACTCGAATATCGACCTCGAATATTGGGGACCATCACCCTTCATATCAAGATTTTTTTCAAGGAAGGAAACTTTGTGTTTGAACCGTGTAGGCTCGGTGGATAGGATATATTGTAAGGACCACATGGTCAAATAAAACATTCCCTTGTAGGCCACCTCAACCATAACACAAGCTTTTGCACGCTTACAATCTTTTACGTTACACACATAAATTAAAGAAATTTTCTACCTTGCTAACAAATAGTTTTTGCTTCTTCAAAGTATTGAGCCTAAGGGCTATTCCTACCCGAGAAATATTGAGCCCAAGGGCCACCCTTATCCGAGCCCAACGGGATACCCCCACTCGGGTACTATTGTCCTTCATAAGTTCGGGAGGCTCGAGTTATCAAAACCCGGAGGCACAAAACCTATTCGGCAGTGCCCAAACCTAAAAGGCTATGGCCACCCTAAAAAATGGTTCGGAGACATCCAAAGTCAATAATCAAAACATAAGGCCTTTAACAAAATTCCATTACCCTCGGCAAAGACGTAGTCTAAAAATATTTAAACAAGCATCTTAGGGAAAGCTTCTGGTCACTCCAAGCTTCAGTATGTTCGAGCTAAAGTTTCATCGAGGACAGGTCTTGTTTGGACCTCCAAAAAATGACTTATTACTACGTTTGATTATGTGCTAAGGCATTAGAACTTCTTGCAATTGTAAGAAGATGCTAAAGACAATAGACTCAAAAATTGCCGAAAGAAAAAAAAGCTTTATACACCCCGAAATATATTTACAACGGCCAATGAAAACGGCCTCAGTAAAATAAATGTACAAGATATAAAAATAAAAAGTCCTAAGGCATCTCCGCCTGGTCTACACCAGAACCCAACTCGTCACTAGAACCGTTAGGGCCTTTCGATTCTTCAGAGCCCTTGGAGTCTTCTTCACCATGGAGTTCGGCTAGCCTCTTGGCCTTGACCTCAAGTCTTTTGTCCTCTTCGATCTCGGCAGATAGATCGAAGCCTCGGGCATGTATCTCCGTGAGGTTCTCCCTTCGGGAAAGCTGCCTCACATACTCAGTGGTAGTCTTCAGGAGCGCCTCGGTTTCTTCAACATCAGCCTTGTACTGGGCCATTATCTCGTCAGCATCAGACGAGGTTGCTTCCAAATTGGACTTCGTTGTTTCGAGCTCCTTGTCTAGGGCATCTCGTTCAGCAATGGCCGAGCCTAGTTGGGCCTGAAGGTCCTTGTTTTGTCGAGCTCGAGCATCGGCCTTCTCCTTCGCCACTTGGAAATGAACCTATACTGATGCAAGCTCTGCCTGGGAGGTTTCCTTCTCCAAAGCCAGCTGGTCCATTCTGCTCGTCCAACCATTTGCCATGGCTTGGACCTCATTCATTTCAGCTCGGAGTTGGTCGATGTGATCAATCTTCTGTTGAACCTGCGAGGTTTGGTCGTTAGTCTCCATGGCCAAGTCTTCATTGATAACCTCAAAAATCTTTACCTTTTCGACCAGATCGGCATATTTCCTCATAAGGTTCGAAGCCTCCCTCTGATCCTCATCTAGCTCGGCCTGAAGGCCTTTGATGGCCCCTTCATGTTGCTCGCTGAGAAGCCTATACATATCTCTTTTCTCGGCAAGCTCCTTGACCTGTTAATCTCAGTCCTGTACCGAAGAAAGCTTTTGTGATGAAGTAACGAGGCTGTTAAGTGGGATTTTGACTACTTATTAGCACCTTTAAGCTTTCGTTTTAGTCCGAAAGTTCTTAATTGAGTTCCCGAAAACTGATGAAATGTACTTAATTGCAAGAATATTGGAAGATGAGCTCCCAAGATGAAACCCAACTCAAGAAGGAGTAATCTGAACTCAAGGACAAAAGCTTAAAGTGCAGACCGCAGAATATCATCTATAGCCGCAAGATGTGAAGAAAGTCCATCATAAAATGTTGAAAAGTACGGACCGCACATGAATTGTGAAGCCGCAGAAGCTGGGCCAGAGCAAAGGTTTAGAGAACCTGCACCTCCAGTCCAACACAAGTTTGGACCACACAATTATTGTGCAGTCGCAGAAGAAGAGCTACGTAATCGCATACACAGTTGCGCACACCACAGAAAGAGGGCAGTGCCACCGCAGTTCATTATTATGCGGCCGCAGATTTCAAACCTTGTGAAGCTAAAGCAAAGTGCGGTCCTCACATGGAATTGTTCGGCCGCGGAATCTTCGAAAGGGCATTTTTGTCCAAAAATTCTAGCCCTGTATAAATAGAAGAGTTTCACTTTTTTGGTCAACTTTTGACATCAACAACCACACTATACGGTTTCTTTTACTCTTTTTAGTAGTTTTGCCATTTTGAGATTTTTAAATATTGATTTTATCATTTTAATTATAATTATGGGTTTAGTTATAATTTCTTCTTCTTTTTCTTCCAATTTAAGCATGAGTGGCTAGATTTTCACTAGGGTTGTGAGCCAACCCTAGTGTGTAAACTTAATGGGTGTTTGATTTATTGCTTGTTTATGGTTGGGTGTTGATTATCTAGCCTTGTTCTTACTTTTATTTGAAGAATTAATGGTTGCAAACATTATTTCATGCCTATTTGACTTGGTCTCTACTTGAAAAAGAGAGACTTAGTCTAGGAAAATTTGGATAGCAAGAAGTTGGGTCAATCGAGAGATTGATAAGCCCAATTTAAGGGTTGAACCTAGAGATAGTAAAACCCGACTTGAGCTTATTATCAACTGTTTTGTTCAATACCCATTTGGACTTCAGAAAACCAAATTGGGAAAAATCACTCTTAATCGAAAGGTAGTGAGTGGGTACTTGAGTGTTGATAGCTATAATACACCCCCGACCAATAAAACAAGCTTTAAAGTTTATAACCCATTAGGCAAACACCTAGGTGAAGTTCATAGCCTTAGGCCTTTTATATCATTTAAAAAACAACCAAAAATAATTTCCTAGTTTCACTCTTTATATCCCAATCGTAGTTTAATTTATATTTTTAAACAAAACCAAATATTGTGGAAGTGCATATGTAGATATACAAACTCACGCACTAAGATATATACTACCAACACCCATTCATATAGCTCCCTGCGGAATTCGACCCCGACTCTTGTTGGGTATTACTATTGCATCGATCGTTTTCATATCCTTAAATAGAGGAGTGAAGTTGGACGAGATCAATTTTTGACGCCGTTGATGGGGATCTAATAAACGGTGTTAGATATATAGTTAGGTGTGTTTTTGGAGTATCTTCTTTTCCTTGTTAATAACGTGTGAGTATTGTATGTGCAATAATCGCAAACAACGAGCTTGGAAACATAGCCGTGGGGTATGTGGACGTTGATGATGATCAAATGGATGAGGTCCCTCTTGAACCTCAAGCCAATAGACGAGGCCAACCGCCTCAAGACAATGTACCCGTTCCACCCCCACCTCCACCACGAGCGGCTCCGCACCGGATGTTGCCGAATGAAGGATAGGCAAGTGCTATAGTCTCACCCCATTTTAGGGTGGGCAAATTTCAAATTACCAACGTGATTCTCACTATATCGAGCAACGAGGGTTCTTCACCGGTGCACCGGATCAAAATACATATAAACACTTGAAGGGGTTCGTTGATACATGTTAGGGGAGCAAACAAACAAATGTCTCCGAGGGTACTTTGAGGCTAAGGCTTTTTCCCTTCTCTCTACGGGGGAAAGATTTAGATTGCTTGGAACGTTTGCCAAATCATTCCATTCGTACTTGGGATGAACTAGTGGAGAAATTTATTTGAAAGTATTTCTCTCACGGGCACATGGCCATTCTTCGGGATGAAATTCTAGCATTCAAGCAAGAGCCCAATGAACCACTACACGAGATATGGGAAAGATATAGGACAATGGTGAAAGAGTATCCCAACAATGATATGACGGAGAACGTAATTCAACAAACATTCTATCGGGGATCATTACCACCATCAAATTTATATTAATTCAACTTGCCCTTTTTCAACTTCTTTACTACTATTCCTTATGCGGAGACATGTGAAATTTTGGATGAGATGGCGGATACTTCATCGGCGTGGCAATCTAGAGCCAATGTTCTACAAGGTGATCCAAATGTGATTCTTCTTCATAAAGAGTTACATGACCATGAGCAAGCCATAACCGAGTTGACAACCACCATGAACCAATTGGCAAAGGCTCAACTTCAACAAGTGAAAAACCCGAGGCAAGTCAATTCTATGGAGGAAGTCAATATGATGGTAAACAAGAGAAGAACAAGAAGTCCATAACTGCAATAAAGAGTGGACAATTTTGTGCAAGATGATAGTGGATTTGATCAAGATGATTCTTACAATCATCAAGAATAAGAGGTCCAATATGTGAAAAACTTTCAAGGGCAAAAAAACAACTTCCAAGTCCCTAGTCAACAACAGTGGAGACCTTCGAATAATCAAGGCAATTGGAATTCTAACAACCAAGGTAATTGGAATAGTGGAAATAATCAAGGTAATTGGAATGACAACAATCAAGGCAATTAGAGTGGAAAAAATAACCAAGGTAATTAGAAAAACAACAATAACCAAGGCAATTGGGGAGGCAACAACCAAGGCGGGTGGAACAACAACCAAGGAAATCAGGGATCGGGTTTTCAAAGGCCCCCGATGTATCAACAACTGAGCAACCCACCTCCTTATCCTTCTCATGGTCCTAGTTGCTCCAACAATGAAATGGGTCGTATTGATAACATGTTCAAGCAAATGATGGAGAAGAATGCCAATTCCAATGCCCAACTTGCTTCACACAACACATCAATCCGAAACTTAGAAGTGAAAATGGGTAAAATCTCCCAACCTTTAAATTCTCGTCCTAAGAGGGAACTATCAATTGATACAGTGCTGAACCCAAAGGGTGGGAACAATATGGGACATCCCATGGCTGTTACTAAAAGAAGTGGGAATGCACCTACCTCAAGTCAGAGGCAACTTGTGGACGATGAGCAAGTGGTAGAAGAAGAGGAGATCCCGAACAATGTTATGCAAGTAAATGATGAAGTGCGGATTGATATTGATGACAGGGTGGAAGAGAATCAAGAGGATGTGAACCTGTCTAGGGATCATGTGATTGACATATTGGAAATGGTAGTGCAAAAAAACTAAGTCACCATTGCCTAAGACACCCCCTCCCTATCCTCAAAGGCTTGCCAAGAAAAATGGAAAAAATCAATTCAAAATGTTTATTGATATGATGAAGAGTCTCTCTGTAATATGCCAATAGTTGAAGCCTTGGAGAAAAATGCCCGGATATGCAAATTTTATGAAGGACTTGGTGAAAATGAATAAATCGATGAATTTAAAACTATCAAAGTCACTCACCAAGTGAGTGAAATTGTGCATACGATGGCTCCTAAGTTAGAAGATCCCAGTGCTTTTACAATTCCTTGTACCATTGAAAGTGCCGAGTTTGCAAAAGATCTTTGTAATCTTGGGGTGAGTCAACTTGATGCCCTATTTGGTCTTCAAGACATTGGGAATTGGGCAAACAAGATCCACATATATGAGATTACAAATGGCTGATCGTACAATGAAGAGACCGTTGGGGATGAGTAAGGATGTATTGGTTCGAGATGACAAGTTCATTCTCCCGGCGGATTTTGTTATTCTTGATTGTGAAGTGGACTATGAGGTGCCTATTATTCTTGGTAGACATTTCCTTGCTACAGGGAAGATTCTTGTTGATGTGGAAGCCGGAGAACTCACTTTCCGGGTGGGTGATTAAAAGGTAGTGTTCCACGTGTGCAAATCTATGAGGCAACCAAATAGCAATGAAGTGTGTTCGTTTGTAGACTTGGTAACCGATGTGATTATTGTTGATACAAGTGTCATGATTAATGTGGGTGACATGTTTGAGGCTGTTTTGCTCAATTTTGAAGATGATGAGATCGATGGCTTCATGGAATGTGTTAATTCTTTACAAGGGATGGGGTCGTACAATTATGCACCCTAGAAACTTTTCTTGGATCTTGAGAATAGGAAAACTCCTCCTACAAAGCCTTCAATTGAAGAGCCTCCTATCTTGGATTTAAAGTTATTACCTCCATATCTCAGGTATGAATTCCTTGTCCCTTGGTCTACTTTACCGGTTATTCTTTCCTCTTGTTTGACTAACGTTCAGGTTGACTCTACATTGGTGGTGCTCCACGAGAGGAAAAAGCTATTTGGTGGACTTTGGAGACTCAATGAAGCCATCTAAGACATGGTCAAAAAGGAGATCATAAAGTGGTTAGATGCCGAGGTTGTCTACTCCATTTCTGACAGTTCATAGACTTCTCTGGTGCAATGTGTTTCGAAGAAGGGGGTCATAACTGTGGTCACCAATGATAAGAATGAGTTTATTCCAACAAGAAGGGTGACCGGGTGGGGCACTTTCGCTTTCAACAGGATGCCATTTGGATTATGTAATGCGACGAAAACTTTTCAACGGTGTATGATGGAAATCATTACGGATATGGTAAAGGACTACCTTGAAGTCTTCATGGATGACTTTTCGGTAGTCAGGGGTTCCTTTGATGATTGCTTGGCAAATTTGGATAAGTTATTGGCAAGATGTGAAGAAACAAACTTGATGTTGAATTGGGAGAAATGCCATTTCATGGTCGAGGAGGGTATTGTCCTTGGCAAAAAGATTTCAAAGAAGGGAATAGAGGTTGACAAGGCGAAAATAAAGGTGTTTTCGAAACTTCCACCTCCAACATCTGTAAAGGGCGTAAGAAGTTTCTTGGGTCATTCGGGGTTCTACCGGCGCTTCATAAAGGATTTTTCCAAAGTGGTGAACCCCTTGTGCAAGCTTTTGGAGAAAGATGCTAAATTTCACTTCAATGATTATTGCATGAGATCATTTGAATTTCTCAAGTTCAAGTTGACGACTACTCCCATTATCACCGCTCCTAATTGGAGCATTCCTTTTGAGCTCATGTGTGATGATAGTGATGTAGCGGTTGGAGAAATTTTGGGGCAACGCATCAACAAGATTTTTCATCCAGCCTACTATGCTAGTAAGACCATGAATGATTCCCAAGTCAATTACACCGTTACCGAACTAGATCTCCTTTCGATTGTATTTTCTATTGAGAAGTTCCACCTGTACTTGATGGGTGCAAAGGTTATTGTTCATATGGATCATGCGGCACTTCGGTGCCTTATGAGAAAGAAATATTCAAAATATAGGTTGATGAGATAGGTGCTATTGTTCCAAGAGTTTGATATTGACATTCAATATCGGAAAGGGAGTGAAAATCAAGTGGCGTACCACTTGCCTCGTATGGAGGAGGAGGGAAGTTCGCATGATGGTCTTGAAATCAATGACTCCTTCCCCGATGAGCAACTCTTGTCTATTTCAATGAAGGAGGTTCCATGGTTCACCGATCTAGCAAATCACCTTGTATGTGGAATCATTCGGGATGAGTTCTCTTCAAATCAAAGGAAGAAGCTCAAACGGAATTGTCAAGATTATTATAGGGACGGGCCTTACCTCTTCCAGATTTTCATGGATGGGGTGATTAAAAGATGAGTGGCGGATGAAAAGCAAAATGTTATTCTTGAAGCTTTTCACTCTTCGCCTTATGGTGGTCACCATGGTGGAGCAAGAACGACAGCTAAAGTGCTAAGTTGTGGTTTCTATTGGCCCACTCTCTACAAAGATGCAAGTAATATGGTGAAAATATGTGCCAAATGCCAACGGGCCGGTGAAAATATTAAAGAAGAATGAAATGCCTCTTACTACCATTTTGAAGATTGATATCTTTGATGTGTGGGGTATTGACTTCGTGGGTCCCTTTGTGAATTTGTGGAAACACCTACATCTTGGTCGCGGTTAATTATGTGTCTAAATGGGTTGGGGCCGTTACTCTACCCAACAATGAAGCGAGAAGTGTGGTGGCATTTTTAAGAACAGTATTTTCACAAGATTTGGTGCTCCGTAGGCTATCATAAGTAAAGGGGTTCGCATTTTTGCAACAAGTATTTTGACACCTTACTTAGCAAGTATGGTGTCACTCATAAAGTTAGGACTCTCTATCATCCTCAAGCTAGCGATCATGTGGAAGTCTCCAACCGGGAGATAAAGAGTATCTTGTCCAAATTAGTGAATGCTAACCGAACAAATTGGTCAAAGAAGTTTGATGATGAACTATGGGCTTAGACCGCTTTCAAAACTCCTATCGAGATTTCTCCATACCAGTTAGTGTTTGGCAAAGCTTGTCATCTTCCGGTGGAACTCGAGCACAAATCTATGTAGGCTTTAAAGAAGTTAAATCTTGATTGGGATGCAGCCGCTAACTTACGGGTTGCACAATTGAATGAATTAGATGAGTTCGGGTACCATGCATATGCAAGTTCATCCTTGTAGGAAGATAGAATGAAATACCTTCATGACAAATACATCTGAAACAAGGATTTCAAGGTGGGCGATTTTGTTTTGTTGTTCAACTCAAGATTGAAGATGTTTCCCGAAAAGCTGAAATCCAAATGGAGTGATCCCTTTGAAATAGTGGGTGTGACACCTTTTGGTAAATTGGACTTGAAGAACAAAATGATGAGCTATTCTGAGTCAATGGTCACCGGGTGAAGCATTATTAGGGACAAGTTGATGATGGCCACGTGGTGGCAGTGATTCATTTCAAGAGATGGTAATATGCATCGTGCCACGACGTTAAATCA
Organism: Nicotiana knightiana; assembly: GCA_005239525.1. Taxonomy (NCBI): domain Eukaryota; kingdom Viridiplantae; phylum Streptophyta; class Magnoliopsida; order Solanales; family Solanaceae; genus Nicotiana; species Nicotiana knightiana. The sequence continues at coordinate 12,805 of ML399303.1, read as the reverse complement.
GGCACTTCTTGGGAGGAAACCCATGTCTATTTTATTTTTCTCTTTTTCGTTTATAGATAGGTGTTATTTGGTGCTAAGTGGATTTGAAGTGTGTTGCAGGAATGAGTTTGCTTTATAGGAACTGTGCTCAGAAGAATTGGTTAAGTATGAAAAAAGAAAGTACAGACCGCACAATTTTGACTGCTACAGCAGAAGGCAACTGTGGCTGCACAAATCTGATGAGGACCGCAAAAATTGAGATAGGAAAATGCAAACTCTCTTAAGTTTGATCTGTCAGAGAAACAGCCAATCTGCAGTCGCACATCAAATTTTGCGGTCTGTAGTCAAAATCTACGGTCGCACCCCAAATTGTGCGGACCGCAGATCTCCAATGGAAATTTGAACCTCAGGTAGCAGAGTGCGGACCGCAGAATGATTTCTGTGGCCGCACTCATCTCTTTGTCCCTAAGCCAGATTCTTCGTGTATAAATAGTGACCTTAGAACTATTGTACACTCTTTTCACTCAATGAGTACTCAAAAAGCTAAAACTTTGCAAGCATCTGTTCAATCATCTAATACGCTAAATTCACATCTATGATCATTCCTTAGCACTACTTCATATCTGGTATGCTCCAATTACTCATAGATTTTTCATATTTAGGCTAATTTCCAATTTGTTAGTTAGTTCAAGCCCTTTGTCACTAGAAGTCAATTTGATGTCTATGTGGGGTTTAAATTGTGTTGAGTCAACTCCTAATTACTATCTGGGGAATGGGTAACTTGATTAAAATGCTTAATTGTTCTTACTATGTCGGATTTGTACTAAAATTGAAAACCCTAAGGAACTGTGTTCGTTAAAGTTTTGAAATCCACGGTCGCACAAGAAATTATGCGATTCGCAGAAATTGAGATTAGGGTAACATATCAAGCATGAATCTGCAGACCGTACTTGAAATTTTATGGACTGCGGAAATTCCATCGCGCCCGTAGAAAAATGTGTATGGCCGCAAAATGGCCCAATCTTTGTCTTCATAGAGTTGTGATTTTGGTACAGTTGATATGCGACCGCAATAGAAAATGTGCAAACCGCACTTCAGTTCTGCTGCCGCATTTGAAACTGTGCGGACCACAAGTTCATCTTTGCGGCCGCACTTTCAAATTGTGTTGTCCGCACAACCTAGTCTACAGCCGCACTTGCTTTTGTGCGGACCACACCTCCCCACCCTGCACTCTGGTTTTACACTGTGATCACTGTCTGTCTACACTTGAAGTGCAACTGATTCCTGCTGCTGTTTTTATTTAAAGTTAATGGTTAGATCTGGAGTCCGTGGATATACTTCAAAGGGAAGGGTTGATCCTACTTGGGGACGAGGTAAGAGGCACATGCATAGTTCCCAACAGCCTGACAGCAGAAGAACAGGCAGAGCGCGAGGTGAAGAGCCCTCCAAATCCAGTTCCTATGTCCCATCTGGGAAGCATCGGAGGGAACCTCGGTCCAAGAACTATTCGTTGTCCAATCACAACCACCGGGGAGATATCAACTTCGGGACGAGCCTACTACTTCTCAAAGCACCTCCGAGGGATCGGAGAGTGCCAGTCAGGCTTCAGAGCCTTCATCTACACCTGCCTGCGACGCACCTGCTACTATAGTAGATGTTGATGATATTGCAGATGATGGTCGCGGGGGTGATACCATAGTTACCGACCTTGAGAGGTCGAAGAAAAATGAAATGTGGGAAGATCGATTCATGAGTCTGGCTGCCTTCACGAGTTTCTGAGAGTGGTGGTCGGTGAGATTTCTCACTCTTAAGCGTCAGTTCAATTTGAAAGACCTTGATAAATACAACCCAGCAGTGTTGAGAAAGTTCCGAAAGAGAAAAGGGTGGATGTGGTTCACCTAGAGTGTGATAGATGCCAAGGAATACCTGGTCTGGGAATTTTATGCCAATGTGGCGCATATAAAGAAAGGGACCAATGTAACAAAGGTGACAAATCTGAAGGTGAGATTCGACCAGAGCACCCTGAATGCTTATTTAGGGTTTGAGGATTTGGAGATTGTACAATACCTAGAAAAGTTTGCACTGGGAGATGCAGCTCGCCCGTGGCTAGATGAGATTCTTGTAGCTCCGAGACCGCCTCCAACATGGATCACCGCAGGGGTTCCTATTCAGCAGAACACCCTAAATTTTGAGGCAAAGGGATGGCAGACAATTGTATATAGTAGACTAGACCCGTGCCGGAATGAAACAAATCTTCCGATTCTGCGGGTAGTGCTAGTCGCCTCTATTATTGTCGGGTACCCGATCAGTGCGGGTGTCGTGATGTTGGCCAACATGTATGTGGTCGCTAAGCAAGGTGACACCTCCAACCTGTATCCCAACACCATCACTGAGTACCTTACAGATGCGGGGGTGGAGCCAAGGGATTTTGACACTAAGGTGCGGGCGGCCTTTCTCATGGTATTCTTTTATGGATGGTGGAAACTCAAAGAAGAAGGGTCAGTCCCATAATAATGCAGGCCAATATGACGAGCCCACCTAGGTAGCTGCTAAGACAGTTGACGTGCCATCTACTTCAGCAAAGCCTTCAAATAGTGCAGCAGTTAGGCCTCTACCTCCTTCTTCAAGCCTTTCAACAGCACCTATTACAGGTTCCACCTCGGATTTGAAGCAGGTGTTTTTGCCCACTTATCCACTATCTATGTTACGAGTCTCCTAGACATTGGCGAGCCTCAACAACTGGATGCAGATAGCCATTGCAAAGTTGTCTGACCTATGGTACCTCCAATAGTGGAGGAGACTTTGATGAAACTCTTGGAGAACCAGCCCACAATAATGAACACCTTGGTACAACATGGATTAGCGATTGAGGAGTTGGGCAAGCAAGTAAAGAAAATAAGGAAATCCCAGGCGTCCAAGAAATCAATTGAAAGGTTGCATAAAGTGGTGACCAAGATTGCAGCAGCTGGAGATCTTCCATTTGACATGCTAATAGATCCAGCTCTGTCAGCACCACCAGCACCATCAGCAGCAGCAGCAGCATCAGTTCCAATGACACCAGTTGGGCAGTCTGACGAGCCAGACCTGGTTGCTGACACTGCTGAGGTGGTACGCCAGATTTTCACCAACCCAGTTACTCCCAGAGTCAAGGATGATGAGATCCAGTTAGAGGAAACAGAGGACGATGATGCTATTGTCGGCACAGAGATGCCCAAGGCGACATAGGGAGTTTTTTTCACTCTTACCATTTCCTTTACTCTTATTTTGTTAAGCATTGAGGACAATGCTTACTTTTACTCGAGGGGGTGGAGTTATTTGATATTTGGATGATTTTGAAACATTTGGTTTCTAACAACTGACAGTTTGTTTTTATTTTTTATCCTTATTCTGTATTTATTCTCTCATTTCTCTCATGATGTATATATTCTCTCTCTTCCTCTCCTATTATGTAGATTTGTTACGCTTTCAGTAGTTTGCTTTGTAGCTTCTTTATTTTGTTTTCTTATTTAGTTAATGTTTAATTTAGTAGCTTCTTTTTTAACTTAATAGCTTCATTTTTGTGTTTTAGTGGACAGTAAGCCTTTGGTTTTCTTAATGTCACGGTTCTTTCCAAAGGTGGTTTTTGTGTGAACTAGTTGACTCTTCCCAATGATGGATGGCGATTGAGTCCATTTTTGATAGTTAGGTAATAATAGTATTAATAATGAATAAAAAGACCTAATTGAGTCATACTCGAAGAGTCAAACATGCTTCACTTGGTATCAACATACTTAACTACGTGTTTATGGTTAAAAATAAGGTTTTTGGAAAGAAATAGCTCTAGTTAGTGACCTTTTGACTCTTGTGTTGACTTAGGAAATCATCGAGTGGTTTAGTCGAACCATAGTGATTTTCAATCTTGAATATGATCATTGTGGGCCCTCGACTCTATCCGCTTTAACAATCCAGTTGCGCGAGAGGTGAGATGTTGTTTGTGCAAGTCCAAGTACCCGTGCGAATGGTCTAGAAATTGCCCCGAATGTGTTTCTAGGCATAATTTTAAGTTTTTCTTGGCTTGAGAAGTTATTGTAGGCTCTCTTTGACCCGCTTGAAATTTTTCATGGCCCACCAAAGTTTTTTTCCCTAGCAGAACCAATTGAGCCTAAAACCTTTCTCATTTTATCACCGCGTTACAAGCCTTTACCCATTTTGTTGTGACTCTCTCTTGGCACCCAAGCTTTCTTTAACACTCTTGTGAAACAATTGGATAAAAATGTAAGTGGGAGAGAGATGAGGATTTTGGAAAAGGTATCAAGGCAAAAAGAAAAAAGAAATGAAGAGAAGGAAAGGAAAGAACAAGAAAGAACAAAAAGAAAAATGCAAAAAGAAAGTGAATAAGTTGAAAAGTTGAAGGGATTCAAAGAAAAGTAATGATGCAAAGCATGGAAAAAGCAAAGAAGGAGAAAATGAATGTCATGACCAAGAATTTAACACTCTTGTGAAACAATTGGATAAAAATGTAAGTGGGAGAGAGATGAGGATTTTGGAAAAGGTATCAAGGCAAAAAGAAAAAAGAAATGAAGAGAAGGAAAAGAAATAAAAAGAAAGAACAAAAAGAAAAATGCAAAAAGAAAGTGAATAAGTTGAAAAGTTGAAGGGATTCAAAGAAAAGTAATGATGCAAAGCATGGAAAAAGCAAAGAAGGAGAAAATGAATGTCATGACCAAGAAAGAGTGATGTTAAGTCTCTCTAGTTCCCCTGAGGAAAAGAAAATGCCTCAAAGAGCGGGAAAAGCATGAGCCAATAAAAGAAAATTGAGTGCTTAAGGAAAGATGAACCCGTTCTACATAGCTTATCCAACCTTAGTCCAAAAGGCTTCATTTCATTATGAAAAAGTCATACGTGATTTAAAGCCTAGTAAGCTTACATTAGTGGAGATTTACATGAAGGGCAAGCCTATGGTACTTAAAGTCGTACTTGCGACATTCTTTTGAGAGAGATGAGTTAACCTTTCAGAAATATTTGAATTGAGTGCTATATTCTTAAGTGAGATAGGAAAACAGAGAGTAAAGGAGGAGGAGTTTGGGATCCACAATGACCTACATGAAAGAGCGAGCGTCCTTGATAAATAAAGTCAACTCTTGATGCTCAAGTGTCACATTGGAACTATTCGTGCTTAAAAGTTTAACTTGTTGCCTTGTCGATAATTCATAATTGTCGTGGGTAATTGTTGGTCCCAATTGATGTATGATTGATTCACATTTGATTTTATGGAATGGATCTTAACTAGTGGAGGTGGGAACTACTTTATTATCTTGAGGACAAGCAAAAACTTAAGTTTGGGGGAGTTGATAAGTGGGGATTTTGACTACTTATTAGCGCCTTTTAGCTTTCGTTTTAGTCCGAAAGCGCTTAGTTGTGTTCCTGAAAACTGATGAAATGTACTTAACTGCAGGAATATTAGAAGATGAGATCCCGAGATGAAATACAACTCAAGAAGGAGTAATCTGAACTCAAGGACAAAAACAAGCACAAAAGCTCAAAGTGCGGACCACAGAATATCATCTGCGGCCGCAAGATGTGAAAAAGTCCATCAGAAAATGTTGAAAAGTGCGGACCGCACATAAATTGTGTGGCCGCAGAAGCTGGGTCAGAGCAAAGGTTTATAGAATCTGCACCTCTAGTCCAATACAAGTACGGACCGCACAATTATTGTGCAGCCGCAGAAGAAGACCTACACGGTCGCAGACACAGTTGTGCGGACCGGAGAAGAACAAGGTGCGGCCGCAGACACAATTGTGCGGACCTCATAAATAGGGCAGTGCGGCCGCAGTTCATTATTTTGTGGCCGCAGATTTCAAACCTTGTGAAGCTGAAGCAAAGTGCGAACCTCACATGGAATTGTGCGGTGGCAGAATCTTCGAAAGGGTATTTTTGTTCGAAAATTCTAGCCCTGTATAAATAGAAGAGTTTCACTTTTTTAGGTCAACTTTTGACATTAGAAGCCACACTAGACGGTTTCTTTTACTCTTTTTAGTAGTTTTTTCATTTTGAGATTTTTGAATATTGATTTTATCATTTTAATTATCAAATAGGTTCAATTATCACTTCTTCTTCTTTTTATTCCAATTTAAGCATGAGTGGCTAGATTTTCACTAGGGTCGTGACCCAATCCTAGTGTGTAAACTTAATGGGTATTTGATTTATTGTTTGTTTATGGTTGGGTGTTGATTATCTAGCCTTGTTCTTGCTTTTACATGAAGAATTAATGGTTACAAATATTATTTCATACCTATTTGACTTGGTCTCTACTTGAGAAAGAGATGCTTAGTCTAGGAAAATTTGGCTAGCAAGAAGTTGGGTCAATCGAGAGATTGATAAGCCCAGTTAAAGGGTTGAACCTAGAGATATTCAAACCCGACTTGAGCTTATTATCAACTATTTTATTCAATACCCATTTGGATTTGAGAAAACCAAATTTGGCAAAATCACTCCCTGGCCGAGAGGTAGTGAGTGGGTACTTGAGTGTTGATAACTATAATACACCCCGACCAATAAAACATGCTTTAGAGTTTACAACCCATTAGGCAAACACCTAGGTGAAGGTCATAGCCCTAGGCCTTTTATATCATTTGAAAAACAACCAAAAATAATTTCCTAGTTTCTTTTTTAAATCGCAATCGTAGTTTAATTTAGATTTTCAAACAAAACCAAATATTGCGGAAGTGAAAATATAGATATACAAACTCACGCTCTAAGATATATACTACTAACACTCATTAATATAGCTCCCTACGGAATTCGACCCCGACTCTTGTTGGGTATTACTATTGCATCGACCGTTTTCATATCCTAAATAGAGGAGTGAAATTGGAAGATCAGAGGCCTACAAAAGGGTAAAAGAAAGAAGACATGAGAAATATCAAGAGCTAAGTCAAAGTTCAAAAGAGCGTAATGATTACTTAACCGATTCAGCGCCTGCGCCTCGTTGAACAGGCACGACATGTCCAACTCATTTATATTTGCCCTGTCTTCTTCGGTCACTAGGCATCGGAGGTAACTCGCTGCTCCCACAGGTGTATAAAGAACACGGGCATCCTCCGGGACTGTGATGATTATCGACCTCTTACGGCCAGGATCCACAGTCGAGGCAGCGAAATGGTTAGTTAACTTTCGGCTTGAGTTTAGCCCGCCGAATTTTGAAGACGGATCCTTTCTCGGCACTTCCAGGTCGCCTAGCCCTGAAAAGTCTTCCAAGACAGACGAGTCCACACTGTTGAAAAAGGAACGAATAAGATCGCCCATGCCATGAGCCCCTTCTTTAGATTTCTCCTTCCTCGATTGGGCCTCCTCGAGCATAGACTCGGTGTAGGAGGGCATCCTAGAGAGATCTATTATGTCGGGCGCTTCCTTTGGCACAGATACAGCATCCTAGGAAGTTCCACCCGAGGGATCCGCGTCGGCTTTCTGAGTTGGAGAGGGGTCGATCTCGCGAGCCTCCCCCTCTGACGCATCCCAATCCCCAGGATTGGTCGTCCCATGGGCTAAGAGAATAGATTCATCCTCTGGCTCGTCCCTAATCCATAGGAGGGAGTCGGAGGCAGGCACTTGGGAACTAGAGCCCCTCATAGGCTTGCGGAGCACCTGCTTTATCGGTTTCTTCGCCTCGGAGCTCAGGGAGCCTGAGGGTTTTCTTTTCATCTTCTTTTTTCCCTTTGTAGTAGCAACGGAGGGTCAACAAGAGGGATACATCTTCGTCCCCTTCCAAACGCCTAAGTTCGGTGGTCTTAGGCAAACCTACAATAATAAAGAAAGAAGAGGAGTTATTATAATAGAAGGTGAAGACATAGTGTTGGCTACCCGGAAAAAGGCCTTACCGTGAGAACGGACCTCCCATCGGCCCTTCGAGAGTCCGCACCATGTGCGCTCGAAGTAATATATCTGAGTACAGATGCCCTCGATCCACTTCTTTAATTGAAGACCTCATTCGGAACCCGGGCAACAGCTGTACAGCCACAAACATGAATGAGAAGATCAAAATAAAAGACGAAGAAATTTTGATGTTATAAGAACGAGTTGCACTTACGAGACGATTACATTTCTTAGGGAATGGAATGTATTCTGGGGGGATCAAATCCTCGGTCTTCACTCGAACGAAGCATCCTTACCAGCCCGGTTTCGGTCTTCGTTGATACTAGAGAATGGGGTCATGCTGGCCCTACGTGTAAGCTTGATTGATCACCCTCGGAACGTCTGGGGACTGTATAATTAGATCAGGTGGCCAATCGTGAACTGACGAGATTCGGTGTTGTTCACAAAGTAACAGAGGAGGGTCACGATCCTGCACAATGATGGATGGATTTTTCTGAGGCACACCTCGTACCTCTTGCAAAATTCTAGGACGATCGGGTTTGTCGGGCCCAACATGAAGGGATAAGTGTAAACATATAAGTACCCCTCCACATGGGTAGTAACAGCGTCCTTGAGCCCGAGGACTACTACTTTCTTGCCTTCCCAATTGGAGTCCTTACGAACTATGGGAAGAACATCCTCGGTCACAGAATATATATATCTCGAGACTCCTTCGCTTCGGTTCTGTTTGCGGAAAGGCTTCTAGACCTTGAAGTCGTCTGGATTTGAGCAGCCCCAGGGGATAAATGCCAACAAGGGAGGCTCGAATACCGGTTTGTTAGCAGCTGCAACGGGAATAACCGTTTCAAGAGCAACCACCTTAGGGTTAACCGCTTCAGTACCAGCAGCCAGTTGAGAAGATGAAGAGGCAACTTGTTGAGGAACGGTTTTCGAGGTTTTTCCCATTGTCATCTGGGGGATAGTTTGAAAATTTGAGAAATAAACACGAAGTTTTTGGAAAAAATGGGTTTGAAGGTGAAGAACAGCGTATGAAGATTTGAAGTAATTTTGGGTAGAAATCTGGGGGTTGCTATGAAGATTGAAGAACAGGGATGAAGATATGATGATTTGAAGAAGGATTAGATAATGGTTGGAAGGCTCGAAGATAGCAGTTTGATCGGAAAGTAGAAAAAGGACAAAGAAATGAGGCCTTTATAGGGCAATAGTCGACGCTTCGCATTCGGGGGCAAACTGCCTATAAGCGACATGTGACCCAAGTCAGAATGACGCAATTGATGGGATGTTTTGGCTCCCTATCTTAATGTACGAAGGAATGAACCGGAATCATCTGTCATTTTCCCTCGTTTCGGCAAAACTACCCTCTAAGAAACAAGGGGACTATCTGTATACGGGTAAAATCGAGTCCGTTGTATGACTCGACTTCCCGGTGAGTGAAATAGAGCAGGAACATGACCGTAATGTATCAGAGTTAGAGCGAAGAACCCCTCGTATCAGAGCTCGAGCAAAACCCTTGCCCTCGAGGATATCTGCGCTATATCCTCGAGGTCCGATTTTAGGATTGAGACTTCGGAGAGCATTACCAAGCAACTGCACACGAATAATAAAGGGTCGTGATGTCTGCGCCTAACCGGATATCATGGCGTGAATCTCGGCTCCTATCGGCGGAAAATCAGTGATCGGCAAAACGGAAGATCTTTACTTTTTTTAGAATTGTACTTAGGGTAAAATTCCCCTACTATATAAAGGGGAAAGCTTATTATTCATGGGACATATTTTAATACGCATATCAAGGCAATATACTCTTATTCTCTCTATTATTCAAGATTCTTACTCTTGTTCATCAATTCTTCATTAGTGTGAGCCCGGGATCGAAGGCAGGCGCTACGTTAAGTTGTTACTGAGTCCGGGATCACTCTCCTTATCAGTTTGACAATTTATTACGTTTTTTATTTATTTAATCTAACGTCGCTTATCATTTTTATTGAATTAAACCGCATATCCTAACCACATATAAATTTAATTGTTATCTATTTTTTAGGGTAAACATGTATGCTAAGAAGTAACAACAGGTGAAGGATGACACTAGAGTACTTTTAAATACATTTTAAATTTGTAAATACTTAATGAGTAATAATATGTGGTAGACAATAGTATAAAATTAGAATACATTTTAAATGTCAACAAATTTTTTTATGTAGAATAATAACATAATATATTAGTCACAAACTGATAATAGTATAAAGGATCATTGTTATAAGATATTTTGCTAATAATTGGATAGATCATGTGCGGCTGCCGACATGATTCCGCTGCATTGTGTGGGTTGCTGCCTTGCTAGAGTGGTGGTTGGCCTATCCATGATATAGTAGGTAACAACAACAACAATAATAAATTCAGTATGATTCCAACAGGTGGGATCTGAGGAGGATAATCTATACGCAGATCTTACCTCTACTCAGGGTCGGATTTAGGGGGGCCGAAGGGGGTTCACCCGAACCCCCTTTGCCAAAAAATTACACTGTGTATATAAGGTAAAATCTGATTTTTTTTTACCTCTATATATTATGTTTTGAATCCCCTTGATTCAATCCAAAAGCATAGCTTAGTGATTAAGGGGGTTCAAATCTTCTGTGAGGTTGTTGGTTCAATTCCCACTAACTATATTTTTTTTAATTTTTTTCCTTTTTGAATCCCTTAGCGAAAATGCTGGTTCCGCCACTACCCCTACCTAATACAGGTTGAGAGGTTGTTTCCAATAAACCCTCGGCTCAGGAAGGGTAAGAAGAATATGAGGAAAGCAAGGAAGGAAGGAAGAAGGAAGAGAAAAGAAAAAGGGAGAGATAAAGGATAAGTAGTACCAAATAATAACAACAGGGAATACAATACCTGACGCGAACAAAACCTCATAACGTAATAAAAATCTAAGAATATGAAGGGACATGCATGCTACTAAGACTATTGGTGAACAACTAAAAACTACCCACTAACCTTCTACCTTAATCCTTGACCTACACACCCTCCTATCAAGGGTAATGTCCTCAGTGAGCTGAAGTGTGACATGTCCTGTCTAATAACCTCTCCCCAGTACTTCTTAGGCCTACCTCGACCTCTTCTCAAACTCTCCATGGCCAACCTCTCACACCTTCTGATAGGAGAATCAATGCTTCTTCTCTTAACATGTATGAACCATCTCAGTGTCACACCTCTTTTATGTCCCACAACCCTATTACGAGGTTGGTGAAGAGTTTTTCCAATCGAAGTGACGTGTTGAAAAGGGATTATTTATTATTTAGAGTCGCCACTTGGAATTGAGTTTTGGTGTTCCAAGCCACCTTTTATCTTGAATCCCTTAATAAAGGATGGTTTGACTCTTAATTTATGGTCTACGAAAACAGAAGACTGAGTAAGAAATTTTGTTGACCGAGGGGAAGGTGCAAGGCACCCTCGAGTCCCGCGGTTCTAGCACGGTCGCTTTATTGACTAATGTAAGGTTTAAATCAATTTTTAGCTATTCTTGTATTTTATTGATCGTGGCTTATTTATTACCGCTTAATTAATTATTATATTTTTATTAGTTGTGTTTACCAAGATGCGGAACGCACACAAGGTGCTTCTTTGAAATTAAATATTAAACCAAGGTACGGAATATACACATGGTTATAGCATAATTACTTTTAAATCTAAAGGCATCGAGACGCGGAATGCGCACATGATCCTTTTATTATTTAAGCATATCAACCCAAGGTTCGGGTATGAACACATGGGCTAATATTTCAAGTACGTCTAAAATTTTCTAACGTATTTAAAGTATTCCATTTATTTTGTCTCTTTCATATTCGATATATATATTTGTATATTTTATTAATATTTTACTTATTTGCAACGAGTCCTCAATTAGTTCGTTATTCATCTTGCTACAAAAAAAATTACCACTCTTCTTGTTTGATCAAAATATTGAAAAAGATTAAAATGACATTATTTAACGAGATTATGACTAAAATAAAAGAAGTTTTAATAAAAACTACTTAAATGAAATTCTTGGACAAACAGTACAAAGAAAATAATCATTCTTATATAACACTCACATTGGTAAATATGCACGTGAAACCTAAAAAAAATAAAAATTGGAATCATAGTATTCAACTGACTTTTGAATCATCTCGCACATTCTTATTTAATTAAACTAAAAATTAATAGTCTTAAATGTATTTGAGCAAGAAAATAGAATGATATAAATATTTAAACATGGACAACACTTAAAATCAAGAAATATGGCAAACAGTCACAAAA
>ML399302.1:17485-30643 GCA_005239525.1 Nicotiana knightiana | reverse complement strand
GCCCAATCGAGCCAAAAGCTTCAAATGGGCACAAATTCATCTTGGTTGCAATTGATTACTTCATCAAATGGGTGGAACCTATAACACTGAAGGCAGTCACCAAGAAAGCAGTGATAGACTTTGTTCACTCCAACATCATCTGTCGTTTTGGTATTCGAAAAATCATTATCACAGATAATGCTGCTAATCTGAATATTCATCTGATGAAGGAGGTATGTGAACAATTTAAAATTGAGCATCACAATTCTACTCCTTACCGACCCAAAGCTAATGGAGTTGTTGAAGCTGCGAATAAGAACATCGAGAAGATTCTTAGGAAGATGGTTCAAGGATCTAGACAATGGCACGATAAATTGCCTTTTGCTCTTTTGGGATACCGGACAACTGTCCGTACATCAGTTGGCGCAACGCCCTACTTGCTGGTTTATGGCACTGAAGCAGTCATACCTGCGGAAGTTGAGATTCCCTCTCTCCGAATCATTGTCGAAGCAGGAATTGAGGACACTGAATGGGTCAAGTCCCGACTGGAACAGTTAAGTTTAATTGATGAAAAGCGTTTGGCAGCAGTTTGTTTTGGTCAGTTATACCAACAAAGAATGGCACGCGCTTACAATAAGAAAGTGCGCCCAAGACAGTTTGAAGTAGGACAACTTGTCTTGAAACGTATCTTTCCGCACCAGGAAGAAGCAAAAGGAAAGTTCGCCCCGAATTGGCAAGGTCCTTACCTCGTCAAGAAAGTATTGTCAAAAGGAGCTCTACACTTGGCAGATATAGAAGGAAAGGTGACAGACATATCTGTCAACGCGGATGCGGTCAAGAGATACTATGTCTGACATGACTCTGTGGGGGCATTTTATACTTAGCATTCTCAGGTTGGGATGACGAAAGGCTATCATTCTCGCTACCCAAACACTGTTTAACCCTAGTTAGACCTTTGAAGCCTTGTTTATATTTCTTCGTTCTCCCCTCTTTTGGAACCAATGTACTTAAAAAAAAATCAAAAATCAAAAAAATCATCAAAAAAAAAAAAAGTTCATGTTAATTGAACTACGTCTGATCTAATTCCAAAAGGATACGTAGGCAGCCTCACTCTGGGGTTCGGTCACACTAAAACAAAAATCCATATTTCCCAGTATTCAAAGAAACTGGGGCATGATTTTATTTTATTTTTTCGACGGCTTTCCGTCAAAATGGTTCCAAAAGTTGTAATTCTGTTGAATAGTTCTTTTTACCACCTTCTGACCAGCTTTCGAGGATGCTAAGTTGGTGTATTACGGTGATTCCTCAGCTATTGTAAAGAGAGAAAAATAAAATGAGAGAGTCTTATTGGTGAAAACCCTCACGGGCACTATAAGACGATAGTGAGTTGAGAGAAAGACAAATGAGAGAGGTCAATTGGTGAAAACCCACAAAGGGCATCGTTGATCGATTTAGGCCTTCATATATCCCGGCACAAGCATGGTTAAGACAAAGAACTCAATTTCAAAGTGAAGTTTACAATGGATTTTGAGAGTTAGACGATTTAGACAGATCGGGCATTCAGTCCAAAGTGCATGNTTCTTGATTAAGTTGTAATACCTATTAGTTTACCTTCTTGTTTTCTTTCGTACCATTCTTTTTGAATCCCTTTCAGTCTAATTTCATCAAAGCAAAGCAAAGAAAAGGCCGCAAAATTGGTTATTGTTTCCCTGTTATATGAAGCAAAACTTTCTGGGCATGAACAGCATAGGCAAAGGCATAAATCAACCTTTGATTTTCCTTGAGGAGCAAAAGGCGTGAAGGACGGAACAATGTGTCAAGAGTTGACAAAAGTTACTCAGTTAAAAGTTGTTCTGGGAGCAAGGTTGTTTGCACCATAAACACAAATGGTGATAGGCACAAAATAGTCAGGTTTTAATATTGAGAAAAAAGATCGCCAGAAACAATGACAGAATCTCCAGGAAATTTGTACGACCATCGACGGAGTCAGTGTTTCTAACAAGTGTAATGGACGCAAGGTCAAGTCGCCCAAGAAATCAAGGCCACAAACTGACCACCATTTTAAAAACTAACAAATTTTTCTTTGTTCAGAACAAGAACAGAACAATTTTAGGAAACAGGTCATGAAAAGACGAACACCACTAAATGAAGTTCTCAAATCCTTGATTTCCTTCTAATATACATGTAATCAGTTATTTTTAGTTTCATTATAGGGAATCAATACCCTATCTTCAACACAGGGTACTACATACCCTGATGACATTATTTTCTGCCTACAGGGTACGACATTTCCTAGTAGCATCTCAGAGAGCCACGAGCCTCATCTTATTTCCAACACAGGGTACTACACCCCCTGGTTGTATTTCTCGTTCCTAATATAGGGTACGACATTCCCTCGTAGCATCTCAGAGTGCCACGAGCCTCATTTTATTGCCAACACAGGGTAATACATCCCCTGGTTGCATTACTTTTGCCAACATAGGGTACGACATTCCCTAGTAGAATTTCACAACACCACGAGTTTCATTTTGTTCCAAACATAGGGTATGACATTCCCTAGTAGCATCTCAGTGAGCCATGAGCCTCACCTTATTGCCAACACAGGGTACTACATCCCCTGGCTGCATTGTTTTGCCAATATAGGGTATGACATTCCCTAGTAGCATCATATAGTGCCACTAGCCTCATCTTATTATTAACACAGGGTACTACATCCCCTAGTTGCTTTCATTCTTGTTAACACTGGGTACGACATCCCCTATTATTTATATAAAAAAAAAAGGGCTTTTCCAATTCTTTATTCTGCAATAGCAAAGATAGTTTAATGTGTTTTTCAATAACTCAAAAAAATTTCCTAGTACAAACTAGGGCAGAAATTTTTGTTCTTTTTGTTTGTTTGTGATAGCTTGTAGGTTTTTCTGCAAAGCACGATTTGGATGTACAAAAAATAAGATTCCAGCTCTTGCCGGAGGAAATGGAATGTTTGATCTCAATACCAGCCGCAACCAGCTTTTACATAATGCATGCGGAGACATAGGGTCTCAAGGTTCATCTTCTCATCATCTGATCAAGAAACAAGCCTGCGAGAATATTCCATAGTCTGTTGCATCGAGAGAATCAAGTTTCAGAGTCAATAGGAGAAGCAAGTCAAGAATCAAGACTAAGCTCCAGAAGGAATTTAGATAGGAATTCTGTAACTCTTAGATTTCGAGAGTATGTAATCTTCTTTTCATTTGATGTAATAGTTGGAACTGCGGATCGGAACCTCGACAGAACTTCACTCGGCTCTCCATCTAAGCATACTCCATCAGTCATCTTTCACTGGAACTACACGTGACCTGATTCCCTTATAACCCGGGATATGTAGGCTGCCTAAAACCAAGGCTCGGTCACATCTTTTTCTTTTATCTACTTTTCCTTTTCAAATAATAGGGAGGTCAAAATCAGCTTGTTCATTTTCTTTGCCTGAAAACTCTTCATGTTTCCAAGCAAAGAGGGGCATGCTGTGAACAACTAATTTTTTACCACACCGAAAATTTTAGTGTAAATATTTTTTTTAGGTCTAATATTAATACTTAAAATTTTTATCTTACTCTTCATAGGTTTTATCAAGAAAATTAAAAACTACAAAAATATTCACAATCTTAGAATATAAGATTTGGTCATATGTTTAAATAGAAAGAGATTTATATATATATATATATATATATATATATATATATATATATATATATATATATATATATATATAAATTTAGTTTCTTCCAATCTAAATGTAAGTTATAATAGTATTTTTTTCTTAGTATAATTTAAACTATAGTGTAAATATTATATTTTTCTTATTTATATAATTTTTTTTAAAATATATATATATATAAATACTAAAAAGTAATATATATATATATATATATATATATATATATAAAATAAAAATCACTTTTTCCACTTCCCCATTTCACTCATACCTCACCCCCACAAATCCTAACTAACCACCCATGATCCTCACGTCTGAATTCAAAACACACACACCTACACCCCATAAAACTCTCCTTCTTCTTCTTCTGGAAAAAAAAAACACACAACAGAGAAGAGACCCTTTACAAAACAAAAAAAAAACCCTAAGAAATCCCTAATCCTCTCCAACCGTCCAGCCTCTCTTCACCAGCAGCCATCACCCTTAACCCGTCGGCAGACCACCCCAATCCCTCTTGAGTCGTTCATTCATCCTCCCAAATCCGCCACCAGACCCGCCGGAAAACGAGCCTACACGCAGCCATCGACATACAATCGCCGGAATCCGGCAAACCAATTCCTTCGTCACTTCACGATCGCCGTTTTTTTTTCTAACCATTGTCGCCGGCAGCAGCACCCCCACAGACGAAGGCTACCGCTCCTCTCTCTCCGTCGACCTCACCTAAAAAAACGAACAGCAACTGAAATCCGTTCATATCATATTAAGGTCTTGTCGTTTCTTTGGTTCGAGTCAATTTTCTGGTTTCAAAAATGGAGTTCGTGTGAGATCTGTTCGAAGATTTTGGTTTGAAGTCTCCGGTTGCTATTTCCGCTTGCTGTCTCCGGCAAACGTTCTGATCAACAATTGTCCGTTTAGCTTCCTGTAATTCCAACTCAGATAATTTATATAAAAGGTCATCTTTGTCTCCTCTTCACTGTTTGTTCCATTCATTGACTGTGTTAATCAGTTTTGTGTAATTATTTGATGGCATGGCATTTTAGTACATTTTATTGAGTTGGGATTTTTGAATCTGATTATTTCTTTGTTTTCACGAGATTATGGTTTGATTGGTTGCTATCTTATTTTTTTGAATAAAAGCTCAAAGAGTTTTTGGGAGTCTTGAAATTACAACTGTTAATATGTGGAAGTTGGGGTTTTAAGTGAGATTAAAGCTCGTCTTTTTGGCTGTGATTTGCGAAAAATCAGATCACTAAATTTTAATATTAGACCATTAAGGTAACAAATTGTAAGTTAGATCATATTTTACAAATTTATGGATATCAAAAATAGTTCAACAGATATAGTAGTGAGTGTTAAACATCTCTAAGTGTGAATAACTAGAATATGCTATCGTAATTATGTACACGTTCACGTGATATGATTATAATTTCCAAAAATAAGGTACGCGTTCGCGCGATTTTCGCTAAGTTTCTTTTTTTTCAATAATTAAGTGCGACAAATTGTGTACACGTACGCGTGACATGATTTAAGCGATGTTGTTTCAAAATAAAATCAAGGTACGCGTTCGCGTGATTTTGGCTAAATTTTCCTTAAATAATTTGAGCGCGATAAATTGTGTACACGTATGCGTGACATGATTTTTAGCGAACTAAATAAAATGAGTACATGTATGCGTGACTTGTCTCNTGTTTTTTTTTTGCCAAAAGTATTTTTTCTTTTTTCAAAAATTGAGGTGTTTGGCCAAGATTTTAAAAGAAAAAAAGTGCTTCTGTGGATAAGTAGAAGCAGCTTTGGAGCAGCAGAAAAAAGTAGCTTCCCACCAAAAGCATTTTTTTGAAAAAAAATACACTTAGAATGAGTTTTTAAAAGCTTGGTCAAACAGTAATTACTGCTCAAAATTAAGTGCTTTTCAAATTAATTAGCTAAACACAAATCGATTCTCACCAAAAATATTTTTTGAGAAGTACTTTTGAGAAAAACACTTCTCAAAATAAGCCGACTTTAGAAGCTTGGCAATAGGCTATTAGTTTGGTCAAAAGTATTTTTTTTCTTCAAAATTAACGTGTTTGGCTAAACTTTTAGAGGGAAAAAAATATTTTTGAGTAAAAAAAATAAGTATTGAGAAGTAGAAAAAAAAAAATCAATTTCACAAAAACACGTTTTTGAAAAGTATTTTGAGAACTTGGACGAAACCTTGTGCTTGTAAAGGGTGATAATTTGTAAAGGCTTTAAAAGGTGGAAATTTTGTAAATGGTGGAAACCAAACATGAGAAATAATTTTTTGATTAAATTTTTTCATAAAAACTAATAATTTCAGTCATATCTCTTTCGGAAAAGGGCTCCTTAAACTATTTGAAATAACTCAAAAATACCCTCCCTTTATTTTTGGTACCAAATATTACAACCGTCTATATTTTGGATTACAAATACCCCTTAAATCGTTAGTCTTGCCATTGAAGCTAACATTGCAGTCCAACTGAGTTAGATTTTCTTACATGGCCATCTACCTAAGCAATCCAGCATGGCAAAATTATTTTTTTGAAAAAATTATTTTTTCAAATTTTTTTATTAAAACACAAAATCAACACTTATTCCGGAAAAGTAAAAAAATTTCGGAAAAATTATTTATTTCGGAATTTTTTATTAAAATACAAAATCAACACTTATTCCGAAAAGTAAAAAATTTTGGAAAAATTATTCTTGATTTAAAAATTCTATTGTTCTCTTTTGTGAATTTATGATTAGTTTGATCTAAATTTTAGATGATTATCTGTTATAGCTTCACAAAAGGTACACCTATAGTGTAAGTATCAATTGGTTCATCTGAAGTTCTTATAATTTTTGAAATTTTTGAAATTTCAAAAATTCCAAAATTCAACATCAAGTGAAATTTAATATTTTCATGGTCTAACACTTATTCCGAAAAAAATAAAAAAAAATCCTGAACAATATAATAAAGCACGTTCCAAAATAATTTATTTTGTATATTATATGTAATATTTTAATAACTAAATAATTTTTCCGGGAATTTTTTATTTTTTCGGAATAAGTGTTTATTTTGTACTTTAATGAAAAATTTTGAAGTAAATATTTTTTTCGAAATCTTTTTACTTTTTTCGAATAAGTGTTGATTTTATATTTTAATAAAAATTACTGAAAAAATATTTTTTCCATGCTGGATTGTTTAGGTGAATGACCATATAAGCAAATGTTTAGGTGAATGACCTGTCAAAACATATATGACAGAGATATTTTTGGTACTAAAATCAAACGGGAGGTATTTTTGAACTATTTAAAATAGTTCAAAGACATATTTGACCCTTTTCCATATCTTTTTTGTTCAAAATTTTCAGTCATCAAACACTATCAAAATTTGTTGTTCGCCATGTTTCCAAAATTGAAATCCAAAGTTTCTAACTACTCTTTTCGTTTTAAATTAGATGTGATACTTTCCTTTTTAGTTTGTTTCAAAATAAATACATACTTAAATTTAGAAATAATTCAACTTTAAATTATTCATTTTACTCATTTTAACTTTAATGAGAAACTTTTATAATTAAACAAATACAATAACTCCATAAAGCTTTTATCTCTTGAACTTTTAAAATCACAAATTTTAAAAAATTTATTTTCTTAAATTTAATGTCGAATCACACTACCTCAAAATTTAGTGTCAAATCAAACTATCTCAACACATCTTGTAATAATTTCACGAAGTCAAAGTAGCTTACAAACACTTCAAATAAAAGGCCAGCTCCAACTCTTACTTCAATCGCCGGAACTTATCAAAATCTGTCGTCGTTTTCCCCTCCGATCAACAATGGCACCACCGCCACCACCGCCGGCGGTTCTGTCACCGTCTTCCAACCAATACACCCAACAATTCTTAAGCAACGTTCTCTCCCAACGTGGCCCTTCTTCTCTCCCTTACTCCGAAGACGTCAAATGGCCCATCCGTCAACACCTCGTTTCCTTAACCGACACGTGTCCTTCTCTTCAACCGAAAACCGCTACCTTCAATCACAACGACGGCCGTACAGTTAACCTCCTTCAATCAGATGGCACCGTTCCGATGGTCTATCAAGACGTCACCTACAACATCCCGGTGATCATCTGGTTGATGGAGTCTTACCCTCGTCACGCGCCGTTGGTGTTCGTCAACCCCACCCGCGACATGATCATCAAGCGCCAGCATCCTTTCGTGAACCCTTCTGGTATTGTTTCGATCCCTTATTTGAGTAATTGGGTTTACCCGAGCTCCAATCTCGTCGATTTGGCTCGTAATTTGAGTCATTTCTTTAGCCGTGATCCCCCTTTGTACTCCCAACGTCGCCCAAACCCGAACCTCAATCCAAACCCAAACCCGCATCCCCCGCCAGGTACTAGTTTTTCGAGTAGCGGTTTGACCCGACCTGCAATACGTCCTCGGGTGTACCCGCCATCGCCTTATGGGACTGGTGGTGGTGTAGGGAGGATAATGGATGATCCAACGGAGGTGTATAAGAGAAATGCAATAGATAACCTTGTGGGAAAATTGCATAGTGATATTGAAGGGTTGAGGAAGGCAAGGGAGGCAGATATGGAAGGGTTGTTTAGTGCACAAGGAGTGTTGAGGCGGCGAGAGAAGGAGTTGAGTAAAGGGGTTACGGAAATGCTTGACGAAAAGGAGGGGTTAGAGCAGCAATTGCAAATGGTTTTGATGAATACTGATGTGTTAGAAGGGTGGGTTAGAGATAACGAAGCGAAATTAAAGAAAATTGGGAATGTTGATGTGGATGTGGACGAGGCGTTTGAGCCTTGTGATAGTCTTTCGAAACAGATGTCGGATTGTACTGCCTCGGATTTGGCTATGGAGGATGTGATTTATTCGTTGGATAAAGCTATACAGGATGGGGCAATTCCATTTGATCAGTACCTGAGGAATGTAAGGTTGTTGTCACGCGAGCAATTCATTCATCGTGCCACCGCTTCGAAGGTTAGGGCTGCTCAAATGCAGGCTCAAGTTGCTAGTATGGCTTCTAGGATATCTCAGTATGCGTTGTCATAGATGTTGAATTACTTGGAATTACGTGTGCACTTTTGTATTATTTTTAAAGTAGATTACTTGTGAATAGTATGTCAATGCTTTATTTCTGCACAAAGAGCTGTTGACACTACATATTGCCGTGGGTTTTTTATGTTCTTCATCAATTGTATCAGTTAGCAAAGATATAGTGCGATTTAAGGGATTTTCATGAATAATTGATATCCTCATTTATTTAATCTCTTTTCGAGTCTTTGCAAGTCTAATTTGAATTGGGACCAATGGTTAGCTTATGTCTTTACTTTCAAAGAATGAGTTGTGACAAGTACAAAATCTGTATACTTATACCTACGATGTTTCTTGGCATGGTCATTTGTACCAAGTGAGTCATTTTGTAAGTTGTCTTTCCTTTGTATACTTGATAACTCGTTTTACTTCCTATGCTTCCTTTGTTTACTACTTATAATGTGAATGTATCACCAGAAGTTCCAAAACGGCCCCATTATACACCGAGTTTTGAACCGTACTCCAACTTGCCCTTGGATATTTCTCGGTTATAAAAAAATAGGTCCAAAATATTTTTCTCTTACTAAAGTATTTGTCATGACACTCTTAGAATTGAAGTGTTAGTGCTTATTAGATATACAAAAAACAAACTTCAAGGTGTATATAGGAGATGATTTATGTTATTGGGCCTCTTGGGAAGGTACAGGTATAGCAATCAGCAATCTTTTCCTAATTTACTGGCATATTTTTACCAGGCTTCTTTGTCTAGCTATGATTCAGGGGCATGTCAGTTGAGTTTTATAAGCCTTTTTGTTCTCTCTGAATTCACAAAAACTATTTGGGACTCTAACTTCTGTTGTTGTGTACCTGATCTTGAAGTCACATAAGATGCCATTTATGTAAATGATGTCTACGAGTTGAATAAAATCTCTGTGTTTGGAATTTTCTGTACATTCAGAGCCATCTAAAGTTCAGCTAGAGTGGGTAAATACTAAGCAAGTCCTTACTTATATGCTGTTCCTTGTGGTATTTGTACCCCATTATGAAACGAATGTTTAAATTCCAAAGTGGCAGTGAAGAGAAAATCATTAAATTCACACTGACTTCGTCTAAATATCAAGGGACCAATACATATGTCAAGTAGTTTATTCTAGTTATTCATTAGAAATACTTAAGTTTGTTGCTTCCTCTAAACTATACCTAGCTCTGGCTTGTTATTGATATTCTTTTTTTTGGGGGGGAGTTGATTTGACTCGGAGCTTAATATATAAATTTGACTTATATTTTATCGATGCTAGAGGAAGAAAACATTAAAATTATGACTGATAAGTTAGTTTGACAGGAAAAACATCATATTAAAGTTCAAATTTGTCTAATCCCCATGATTATTAAGTACTTCCAGAATGATGTACATAGGAACAAAGTAAAACAGATGACTATCTTCAGTGCACAAATAGAGAGAAGAAATGTAATAGTAGGATAGTTTTAAACTTCTATTGCAAGTTAGGTGTTTCCCTCATATTTTGTTTATCAATACTAGAAGATGTTTTTTTTTTTCAAATAATCTGCTGTTTACATTTGAAAAGGGGGTGAGGCAAATGTGCAGTTGTTAGCAAAATACAATTGCTAATGGTAGGAAATAATGAACAAGGTGAAGTATTCACTGGAAATCTGATGAGGGACTTGCTCTCCCTTTTGTTTTGATTTGCTTTCTTTCACCTTCTTTCTAATTAAAAGGTTTTAGGGAGTGGATTTCTGAAATGTTGTACTTACGGCAGTTTTTTGGAAGTAAATGAAAGAATTGACAGCTAGGGGGTTGACAAAGGACACATGGGCTTTTGGAGTGAATATGAGTGAGCTTTCAGATTGGGTGGGGGAGAATGCAGATTGAGGATTATCATATGATTAAATGGTGGTTATGCACTTGATCACCCAAAAAAAAGGGACTTTCAGCCGATTACTTCTTGGCTAGCTGTATTTATTGGTTAATTCCCTTGCAGGAAGTGTTAAAATCGTACCGTATTGTTCAATCAATCTGGATGTTAGTATACCTCTCATTTGTGCAATTTGGTATTTCACATTTGCAGATCTTGCAACAGTTCTTTTTTTGAAGAATCCTTTTCTTTTGAGCTTTCATTTCTTTCTGGTGTTTCTTTTTTTGAAATGTTAAATGGTTTTCAATTTTTAAGTTCTTACTGCTTAATAAGCAATTCTGGTTTTGATAATTGATAGGTAGGGAGGAAGCTATAGTTTTGAAATTTTGTTGCTGCCTCGAGGCCTCTGTCAGTGTTTGATTTAATTCTTGTGCAATTGATTAACATTAATTCTTCTTCTATGCCTGATCCTGAATCTTGTTTTTGAGTTATTTGATATCAATAGTGTTTCGATATTATGCTCCAAGTTTTTGGTTTTGATTCCTGAATTACATCTCTTGCTTATTTTTATAGAAAGCAGCGCCAAATTGATCAAATGAGTAATCTGTCATAAAACAACCAATCTTCGTTGCTAGGGAAATAGTAGCTGTAAAGATTTCCTTGCCTAACACGGTCACACCTATCAATTCTTGTATAAAATAAACTACGTGGTTTTTTGCACCCACCCCTAAGTTGAGTACCCCTTTAGTGGGTTTACTCCGCTTGACAAGTGAGCCTAGGTGACACGACTCAAACCGGAGGATCATGACTAGCATCCGGGTCATACTTGTCGAGCACCAACGAACATTTTATCTAATCTTCTTTATTATCTTTAAGGGCTGACGAGATCAATATAAATGGTAGATATGGATTATGAACAATCAACAATAAAAGATAAGGGAATGAACATACATCACATGGGATGACAAGACTGCTAAGAAACTACATATAAGGTACGAGCTACAACGCTGCCATGA
Organism: Nicotiana knightiana; assembly: GCA_005239525.1. Lineage (NCBI taxonomy): Eukaryota > Viridiplantae > Streptophyta > Magnoliopsida > Solanales > Solanaceae > Nicotiana > Nicotiana knightiana. The sequence continues at coordinate 19,051 of ML399302.1, read as the reverse complement.
AAGACTATACAACAAAAATTAGCCAACAAGGCATACCAAACTATACATGAGTCGACACCTGTCTATGAGCATCTAAAGGGGCATAAGTGATGCAACATTGTCGGAACAGGGCCCCGACATACCCATAATATGTATAACAAAAATGCATACCAAGACCACGGCAAGTCCGAAGAAGGGATCTCGCCAACAACCGCTGAACTGGGAAGCCTGCTGTGGTGAGGGAGCAGTGTCTACCTGTCTATCAGGACCTGCAGCACGACATGCAGCGTCCATAAATAAAGAGGACGTCAGTACGAATAAAGTACTGAGTATGTAAGGCAAGAAAGCATAAGTAAGAACAGTAATGTAAACAGGGATAGAGAATATACAACCTGTAACATCTGGATACCTTTGAGGGCTACTGACATAAAATGTGTGATACATACATACATATACATAAACTTTTACAACATACGCCTCCATGGACATCATCATGATCGTATCATACCCGCCTGTAATAGGCTCGGTAAAATGTACCCGGCCACGTGGAGCTCGGTAAAACCCAATTGATCAGTAGTTGCACAATAGGTGCCATACCCGACCGACTATAGTGCGGCTCGGTAGAGTAAAATATATATATATATATATATATATATATATATATATATATAATGCATGTAGGACTCATTGGAATCATATTTTGACAATTTCGGAGTGACATAAGGTCGATATTCTCCGTACACGTTATTAGGACTAACTCTTCATCAAGAATCTTATAAGAATCAGGAAGTACCAACACTATTGATAACATAAGAATAAGAGAAGCAACCTCAACATCAATTGTTCCATAAGAAGGGAAACAATGTAAGTACCGCTAGCTTCTAAGAGTAGAGTATCTTTGAAAGCTCGTTCATTGCATTATGTATAATCGTAGTCGTGCAAAAGAAGGAAAGTGATAGTCTCACATACCTTGTATATATATTGTCCAACCTCAAGCTATGCAAACGTCACGACTCCTTAATCTACAATAAGAGAAACCTCCCCTATACATATGACTTCACACAAGTCAAAACGATCAGCAAACATCCCAAACAACATCAATAATCATATTGAACCTCCCAAAATAGTCCACCAACCAACAACATTACTATCAAGCCTTTCGATATATATTTCACAAGTTCTAGCTTCAATGACTTAGCCGTAACTTGTATAATCTTAAATACATATAAAGTAATAGGTTCCTCACCTTTAAGTAGAAATAAAAACTCCAACTTGACCTTAATTTTCCACGAAATATCCCTCCAATGCTGCCACGACAACAGGGAAGCAAAACTAGTAATCAATTAGGGTTTTCGGTACTAGAATCACTTTAGAAGGCTTGAAATCACTTAGGGTTGATATTAAAAACTTGAGGGAGTATTTACAGAACATAAACCCTTTAAAACAACCTCCCACACGAGCTTGAACAACACAAAATTAACAACAACAAGAAGAATAAGAAACTTACTAGCGCCACGGGATTCCCGACACTTGATTTGTGTTGTTTGCCCTTTGTTTGGGTCTTGAATCTTGAGAGAACCTTAAGAG
>ML399301.1:2397-26830 GCA_005239525.1 Nicotiana knightiana | reverse complement strand
ATGAAATAAGTCATAAGTAGCCCCTCGGGCCAAAACATGAATCATAAATCACCCCTCGGGCAGTACATAACTCAGCATACCTCACAGTTAGAAACTCTCAAAAGCCCCTCGGACGTATTAGTAAAACGGGGTACTCGACCCAAAACATCATTTTATATCTCAAAATAGTGTCAATAAAGTTGAGTTTCGAAATCAGTTAAACATAACATGACTGAGTGCAAAATCATAAGTCAACACAGTGAGGAAAATAGCAGTAAACAGAAAAGAGCCCAAGGAGTCTAAACAAGTCGGCACAAGGTCCCAAACATGGCTTATAGCCCAAATATAGCAATAGTTTTAGAACACAATTTAACATATGATTTAGACTAAAAATACGCAACTCAATAGCTGCCGCGGAGAGGACCAAGTCCAATCCAAAAATCAGTGCACGCCACATACTCATCATCCGACATGTGCGCCATTCTAAAAAATAGTGAGAAAATACTAAGTACAAGGTTTCATACCTTCAGGACATGATTTATAGTCATTACTTACCTCCACCCGGGCCAAAATACTAATCCGCGATGCTTTTGTCCCCTCGAATCGTCTCAGAATTACTCCAAATCTAACCAAAACCAGATTAACATCAACAATATACGCTAATGAACAAAGCTCCAACGAAAACTATCAATTTTAGGCACAATTCTCGAAATTGGCAAAACCGAGCCCCGGGTCGACGTCTCGAAATTCTATAAAATTTACATAACTAGAATCCTCATCCTCCCACGATTCTATACATACCAAGAACACCAAAATCGGACCACAATTGCCCACTCAAATCATCAAAAGAAATTTCCAATTCTCATGCACCTAACCTCCCCAATTTTGGGTTTAAATCCAACAAATTTCCGGTTTGATTACTTAGAAAACGACGTAGAATCGAGTTATGAAGTCGAAAACCTTACCTCCAAGTGATTCCCTTTGATTTCCTCTTCAAACCCTTTCAAAGAGCTCCAAACCCGCTCAACAATGGAGGAAAATATACTAAAATTCGCCTTCCGCACGATCGCGTCTCCAACTACGCGTTCGCGATGCACAGTCCAGACCCACTCTACGCGTTCGCATACATACACGCGCGTTCGCATATCTCAAACATCCATCCCTCTCACGCGCCTCAGAACACCTATGCGATCGCACAAGGAGCCACACGACCGCACTGCTCAAGATTGCCCAACCTATGCAATCACAAACCTTATTAAGAGATCGCATAGAAAAAATATTCCTAACTCAACTTTACTCTATGCGATCTCGGATGAACTCACGGATCGCAATGAACAAACCACTGCTGCTAAAACACCAGAAAACCAGCAATCTCCCAAAGACCAAAAGTGCCCATTTAAGCATCCGAAATACACCCAAGGCCGTGGAGACCTCAACCAAAAATGCCAAAAAATACCATAACCTTATTCAAACTTAGTCGAGCCTTCGAAACACAAAAAACAATGCAAAAACACCAAAATCACATCAAATTCAAGCCTATGAACTTAGAAACTTCTAAATTTCGCCAATGATGCCGAAACCAACAAAAACACATCCGAATGACCTGAAAATTTGCACATATATATAAAATGACATTATGAACCTGCTCCAACTTCCAGAATTCCATTCCGACCCCGATAGCCTATTTTCCCATGCTGACCGGAAATCGCCAAAAACTAACTTTCGCCAATTCAAGCCTAATTCTACATCGGACATCAAAACTTCATTCCGAACACACTCCTAAGCCCCAAATCACCTAAAGAAGCTATCCGAGCCATAAAATCCACATTCCGATGTTGTTTACTAATAAGTCAACTGCTAGTTGACTTTTTCAAATATTAAGCTAATTAAAGAGACTAAGTGTCTCAGTTCTCACCACGACCACCCCGAACCCCAACCAACCGACCCAACACAACATAAATAGGCTAAGAAACATACGATAAAGTAGAAACGGAGGAAACAAGACCAACCTCACGGAACGACCAGCCGGGTCGTTACATCCTCCCCCTCTTAAACAAATGTTCGTCCTCGAACGGTCTAGAAATATACCTGGAGTTTCGAATAACTGAGGATATATGCACCGCATCTCCCTCTCGGTCTCCCAGGTGGAATCCTCCACCGGCCGTCCTCTCCACTAAACCTTCACTGAAGCTATATCCTTAGACCTCAGCTTTCTGACCTGACGACCCAAAATAGCCACTGGCTCTACCTCATATGACATATCACCCTCGAGATGAACCGTGCTGAGGTCCAAAACATGAGACGGCTCACCAGTATACTTCCACAGCATCGAAACATGGAACACCGGATGAATACTCGATAAGCTGGGAGGCATGGCGAGCCTATAAGCCACCTCCCTAATCCTCTAAAGTACCTCAAATACCCCAATGAACCTAGGACTCAGCTTTCCCCTCTTCCCGAACCTCATAACACCCTTCATGGGTGACACCTTCAGCAACACCTTCTCCCCAACCATGAAAGACACATCTCCGACCTTCTGGTCCGCATAACGCTTATGCCAAGACTGCACCCTGCGAAGCCGCTCCTGAATCAACTTCACCTTACCCAACGCATCCTGAACAAAGTCTGTGACCAATAGCCTAGCCTCGCCCGGCTCGAACAACCCAACCAAAGATCTACACCTCCTACCATATAAAGCCTCATACAGAACCATCTGGATACTCGACTAATAACTATTATTATATGCAAACTCCGCGAGTGGCAGAAATTGGTCCCATGAACCCCCAAAATCAATGACACAGGCACGCAACATATCCTCCAACTAATGAATAGTACGCTCCGACTGCCCGTCGGTATGAGGATGAAACGTTGTGCTCAACTCGACCTTAGTACTTAACTCCCTCTGCACGGCCCTCTAAAATTGAGATGTGAATTGAGTACCTCTGTCAAAAATGATAGAAACTGGAACCCCATGCAATTAGACAATCTCCCTGATATAAATCTTAGCTAACCGCTCCGAAGAATAAGTAGTGTCGACAGGAATGAAGTGCGCGGACTTGGTCAGCCGATCCACAATAACCTATATAGCATCACACCTCCTCGAAGTCCGTGGGAGCCCAATTACAAAGTCCATGGTTATTCGCTCCCACTTCCACTCCGGAATATCTAATCTCCGAAGAAATCCACCCGGTCTCTGGTGCTCATACTTGACCTGCTGACAGTTGAGACACCGAGCCACGAACTCCAAAATATCCCTCTTCATCTGTCTCCACCAATAATGTTGTCTCAGATCTTGATACATATTTTCCGCACCCAGATGAATGGAATATCGCAAACTATGGGCCTAAGCTAGAATCAAATCTCGAAGTCCATCCACATTGGGCACGCAAATCCGGCCTTGCATCCTCATGAACCCATCATCACCAATAACCACATCACTGGCATCACCGCGACGGACCTGTCCTGAAGAATGAGCAAGTGTGGATCATCATACTGGCGTGCTCTAATATGATCATCAAGAGAAGACCTGGAGGCTACACAAGACAATACCCGCAGGGGCTCTGATAGATCCAATCTCATCAACTGACCCGCTAAAGCCTAAACATCAAGTGCTAATGGCCGCTCTACTAGTGGAAGGTAGGCTGGACTCCCCAAACTCTCCACTCTGCGACTCAGGGCATCAGCCACTACATTAGCCTTCTCCAGATGATATAAAACAGTGAGGTCATAATCCTTGAGAAGCTCCAACCACCTCCTCTGAAGCAAATTCAGATCCTTCTGCTTAAGCAGATGCTGCAAACTACGGTGATCAGTAAAAATCTCACAATGCACTCCATACAAATAATGACGCCAAATCTTCAAGGCGTGGACAATAGCTGCTAGCTCAAGATCGTGCACTGGATAATTCTTCTCGTGCACCTTCAACTGTTTGGATGCGTAGGTAATCACCCTACCATCCTGCATCAAAACCGCTCCAAGGCCAACTCTCGAGGCGTCACAGTAAACTGTATAAGAACTTGAACCCGTAGGGAAAATCAATACCGGAGCTGTAGTCAAAGTTGACTTGAGCTTCTGAAAGCTTTCCTCACACTCCTCAGTCCACCTAAACTGAGCACCCTTCTGGGTCAGTCTGGTCATAGGTGCTGCAATAAATGAAAATCTCTCTACGAAACGACGATAGTCCCTGCCAAACCAAGGAAACTGTGAATCTCGGTAGCTGATGATGGTCTAGGCCAGCTCTACACCACCTCTATCTTCTTCGGATCAACATGAATACCTTCACTGGACACCACGTGCCCCAAGAACACTACTGAATCAAGCCAGAACTCACACTTTGAAAATTTTGCGTACAATATCTTCTCCCTCATGGTCTGAAGCACACCTCTCTAATGCTTCTCATGATCCTCCCGAGATCGGGAATACACCATGATATCGTCAATAAACACGATAACAAAAGAATCCAGATAAGGCCGGAATACACTGTGCATCAAGTGCATAAAGGCTGCTGAGGAATTGGTCAGCCCGAAAGACATAACCAAAAACTCATAATGATCATATCTAGTCCTGAAAGAAGTCTTCAGAATGTCTGGCCCCCAAATCTTCAACTAATGATAGCTGGAATGCAAGTCAATCTTGGAAAATACCCTGGCACCTGCAACTGATCAAACAAGTCATTTATACGAGGCAAGGGATACCGGTTCTTCACCCTAACCCTATTCAGTTGCCGATATTCAATACACATGCACATAGAACCATAATTCTTCTTTACCAACAACACCGGTGCACCCCAAGGTGACACACTAGGCCAAATGAACCCCTTATCTAGGAGTTCCTGAAGCGGCTCCTTTAATTCCTTTAGTTTCGCGGGTGCCATACGATAAGGTGGAATAGAAATAGGTTGGGTGCCTGGCACCAGGTCAATACCAAAATCAATGTCCCTGTCAGGTGGCATGCTTGGCAGGTCTGCAGGAAACACGACCGGAAAGTCACGGACCATAGGAACCGAATCAATAGCGGGAGTCTCACCACTGACATCTCTCACAAAAGCCAGATAAGAAAAACACCCCTTCTCAACCATGCGCTGGGCCTTTAGGTAGGAAATCACCCTGCTAGGCACATACTCAGAAGAACCTCTGCACTCAACCCTCGGACATCCTGGCTTAGATAAGGTCACAGCCTTAGCGTGACAATCAAGAACAACACGACATAGAGATAACCAATCCATGCCCAATATCACATCAAAATCGACAATGTGACTAACAGTAGGTGCACTCGGGTCTCCAGACCCCCAATAGATATCACACAAGATCGGTACACACGGTCCACAACAATGTTATCGCCCACCGGAGTCGACACATGAACAGCCGTAACTAAAGACTCACGGAGCATATCCAGAAAATGAGCAAAATATGATGAAACATAGGAATATGTAGAACCAGGGTCAAATAAAGCCAAAGCATCTCGACGACAGACTGAGACAATACCTGCGATCACTGCATCGGAGGCCATAGTATCTGCCTTGGCTGGAAATGCATACATACAGGCCTAACCTCCACCTGCTCGACCTCCCCCTCTAGGGCGGCCTCAAGCTGAATGACTACTACCCCTAGCTGTCTGGGAAGGTGGTGAAGTAACTGGAGCTGAAGTCGAGGGCTGGCCCCTCTGCTGAGAAGAACCACCAGGATGACGGGGACACTGCCTCAACATGTGCCCAAACTCTCTGCACTCAAAACAACTTCCCGGAGCTGGAGGCGGGGACTGATAGAAACCCCTCGACCCAGAATGGCCACTAGAAGAATCATGCATAGAGGAACTCTGAACTGGTGGTGCTCGAGCTGCACTCTGGGCTGGAAGGGCACCAAATAAAGAATGGCCTGGCTGAGAACTGCGAGGACCATGCCCCGAGGATGTACCACTATAGGCTGGGCAGACTGACTGAGGAGGCCTGAATGAACGACCTCTACCATGCTGAAACTGCCCCCTGGAAGAAGCACCACTAGAATTTCCCGATCCACGAGGCCTCTTCGCCTCCCTCTCCTCCCGTTCCTAGTGGCGAACCGACTCAATATCTCGAGAAATATCTATAACCTGCTCGAAGGTAGCATATGATACTCTCTCCCGAGTCATAAAAAGACGAAGCTGATTAGTGAGGACATTCACGAACCTCCTAATCCTCTCCCTATCAGTAGGGACCAACTCGGTATCATGATAAGCCAACTCCGAAAATCGCATCTCATACTGCATCACTGATAGCTCCCCCTGACGCAGCTGCTCAAAATGCCTACGATGCTTCTCCCTGTGAGATTTGGGTACATACTTCTCCAAGAAGATAGTGGAGAACAGCTGTCAGGTGAGGGGTGCTTAACCAACAGGCCTACGCCTCTCAAAAGACTCCCACTAAGTGAAACAGCACCAGAAAACTGAAAAGTAGCAAACGAGACCCCACTAGTCTCCAGAATCCCAGCAGTACGCAACATCCTCTGACACTTATCTAGAAAACCCTGGGCATCCTCGACCTCAGCACCACTGAATGTTGGAGGCTGAAGTCTACTAAACCTCTCCAGTCTACACTACTCGTCCTCTGGCATAACCGGAACCACGAAGTCCCGAACTGGAGCAACCGGCTGGGCTGGAACCGTCCCCGGTGTCTGATGGCCCTGAGTAACCGACTCAGGTGTCTGGGAAACTGGATTCTAACTGCCTCCCCCGGCCTGAGAAGTAGCGGCAATTGCCTAAGCAAGGGTAGTACACATAGTCAAGATCTGAGCCAAGATCTCCTGAAGACCCGGAATAACAATAGGCAGCGCCGGTGCCTGAGCCTGAGCCTTTCCCACCGGAGCATCTGCAGTGGGAACCTGATCCTGAATAGTAGGGGGATCAACTGGTACTGCCCTGGCTGCTGCACGGGCTGGCCCCCTACCTCTACCACGGCCTCGACCTCTCGCTGGTCTAGCTGGTGGCTGGTCACCCTGATCGGTAGCGCGAGTCCTCACCATTTGTGAGAGAATGAAACAACAGAAGTTTAGATTTCCAGAATCAACAAAATGGCACGACATAATTCAAGAAAAATGAGATTGTTCCTAAGGGTTCTGCAATCTCTCGAAGATAAGTATAGACGTCTTCGTACCGATCCGCAAGACTCTACTAAACCTGCTCATGACCATTGAGTCCAATGTAACCTAGGCTCTGATACCAACTTGTCACGACCCCAAATCCTAAACCGGTCGTGATGGCGCCTATCGTAGAACTAGGCTAGCCAACAATCATATATTTACAGTTTCTTTCCAAAATCCCAACTTATTTTCAACATTTCATAGATGTAAGTAAATTACTGAATCTATTAGGTAAAACAAACAGTTAAATAGTCTAAAACAATCCCAAGATCCGGAGTCAACATTTCATGAGCATCTAAGGAATATGCCAAATAGTCTACTATTATAATACAAAACCTCGGAACGAAGAACTAGGTAAAAAATAAGAAAGGGAAAATAGAGATGTTGCGGACGCTGAACAGCTACCTCTATATCCCGACTCTGGCTCCCCATGGAAATGGATGACTAACGCTCGGTATCAGCACCTGTATCTGCACACAGGGGTGCAGGGAGTAATGTGAGTACGCCAACTCAGTAGAAAAGAAAATAAATCAAGTCTAAGCAGTAAGAAACACATAAAATCAAATCATCAGTTTACAATATGCACATCCTTTCTTTCCAACAGTATATACATATATATATATGAAATCAACATGCCTAAAAAAACCAACTTCAGTAAAATCCTTTGAAAAATGTGTTTTCCAACAATTTCAGAAACAAAAATACTTGAAGAATTTAGTGTAAAATGAAATAAGTCATAAGTAGCCCCTCGGGCCAAAACATGAATCATAAATCGCCTCTTGGGCAGAACATCACTCAGCATACCTCACAGTCACTCAATATCAATCCCTCGGGCAACCTCACTGTCACTCATGCCCCCCAATCACTCGTCACTCGGCACTCGCACTCAGTAGGTACCTGCGCTTACTGGGGGTGTGTGCAGACTCCGGAGGGGCTCCTTCAGCCCAAGCGCTAATATCAAGCCACCTCGTGGCATATCATATCCTCACAATCGGTCCCTCGGCCTCACTCAATCAAAAACACTCAAAAGCCCCTCGGGCGTATCAGTAAAACGGTGTACTTGACCCAAAACATCATTTTATATCTCAAAATAGTGTAAATAAAGTTGAGTTTCGAAATCAGTTAAACATAACATGACTGAGTGTAAATCATAAGTCAACACAGTGAGGAAAATAGCAGTAAACAAAAAAGCCCCCAATGGGTCTAAACAAGTCGGCACGAGGCCCCAAACATGGCTTATAGCCCAAATATAGCAATACTTTTAGAACACAATTTAACATGTGATTTAGAGTAAAAATACGCAACTCAATAGTTTCCGCGGAGAGGACCAAGTTCAATCTAAAAATCAGTGCACACCACATACTCGTCATCCGACATGTGCGCCATTCTAAAAATAGTGAGAAAATACGAAGTTCGGGGTTTCATACACTCATGACAAGATTTATAGTCATTACTTACCTCCACCCGGGCCAAAATACTAATCCGTGATGCTCTTGCTCCTCGAATCGGCTCCCGATTGCTACGAATCTAACAAAAACCAGATTAACATCATCTATATAAGCTAAATGAACAAGGCTCAAATGAAAATTATCAATTTTAGGCACAATTCTCGAAATTAGCCAAACCCGAGACCCGGGTCCATGTCTCAGAATTCTATAAAATTTACATCACTAGAATCCTCATCCTCCCACGATTCTATACATATCAAGAACACCAAAATCGGACCACAATTGCCCACTCAAATCATCAAAAGAAATTTCCAATTCTCATGCACCTAACCTCCCCAATTTTGGGTTTAAATCCAACAAATTTCCGATTTAATTACTTAAAAAAAGACATTGAATCGAGTTATGAAGTCGAAAAACTTACCTCCAAGTGATTCTCTTCGATTTCCTCTTCAAACTCTCTCAAAGAGCTCCAAACCCGCTCAACAATGGAGGAAAATAGACTAAAATTTGTAAAAATGGCCTTTTAAAACATTCTGCCCAGCACTATAATTTCCTTCAGTGCGATCGCGTCTCCATCCATGAGTTTGTGATGCACAGTCCAGACCCACTCTACACGTTCACATAGCTCAAACATCCATCCCTCCCACACGCCTCAGAACACCTATGCGATCACACAAGGAGCCACGCGACTGTACTGCTCAAAACTGCCCAACCTATGCGATCACAGACCTTATTACGCGATCGCATAGAATAAATCTGCCTGCCTCAAACTTTACTCTACGCGATCGCGAATGAACTCACGTGATTGCAATGAACAAACCAATGCTGCTAAAACACCAGAAAAGCAATAATCTCCCAAAGACCAAAAGTGCATGTTTGAGCATCCGAAATACACCTGAGGCCCTCGGGACCTCAATCAAACACGCCAACACATCCCATAACTTTATTCAAACTTAGTCGAGCCTTCAAAGCACCAAAAATAACTCAAAAACACCAAAATCACAACAAATTCAAGCTTATGAACTTTGAAACTTCTAAATTTCGCCAATTATGCCGAAACCAACAAAAACACGTCTGAATGACCTGAACATTTGCACACATATCCAAAATGACATTATGAACCTGCTTCAACTTCCAGAATTCTATTCCGACCCCGATATCCTATTTGCCCTTACCGACCGGAAATCGCCGAAAACTAACATTCGTCAATTCTAGCCTAATTCTACATCGGACATCAAAACTTCATTCTGAACACACTCCTAAGTCTCAAATCACCTAGCGAAGCTATCCTAGCCATAAAATCCACATTTTGAGGTCATTTACCAATAAGTCAACTCCCAGTTGACTTTTCAACTATTAAGTTAATTTAAGAGACTAAATGTCTCAGTTCTCACCACGACCACTCCGAACCCAAACCAACCGACCCAACACAACATAAATAGGCTAAGCAACATAGGATAAAGTATAAATGAGGGAAACGGGGCTAATCTCTCGGAACGACCGGCCGGGTCGTTACACCAGTACCCTATCCCATTTGATGTCAAATAATCTTAGAGGCTTTGTAGACAGATGTTCATTTTGTACAGTATGTCAGAGGCCTTAACAGCCCATATGTATTCATATTTTAAGAACAATGGTTCAATGGTACAGTGTTTCCCACTTTTAGTTGTACATTAAGAGTTATGGCCATATTGGCCCATGATAGTTAGAAAAACAAAATGATTTACAGAGTTACGCGATCACATCTGCACGTACGCAATCGCAAATTACTGCCACCCATTCCTATGCGATCGTGAAGCATAAAACCTCTGGGGCCCAAATCGTTTCTACGCAATTGTGGGACACAACTCCACAATCGCAATGCAGTGCTTTTGTCATGATAAAAAATTCCACCAAGTTGTGATGGCACCTAACACAAACTAGCTAGGTAAGCCAACTAATATAAAATCCACCCTGAAGATCATCAACAAATATGAAAATAAGAATAGAAATTTGGATACAACCACCCCAAGATCCGAAAGTACAAGTCATGAGAAACTAAGATTTTGAATTTGCAATATTGGCAAGAAGAAATACATCATATATTTGAAAGTTAATTAAACAAAAATACAGGTTGGATACTACTACAAGATGGTAGTAGATGGCTAGAACATTGTAGTCCTCAATGCTCGTTTTTGAACGCCGCAATAGCTTAGCTCCAAATATTTGCACATAAGGTGCAGAAGTATACTATGAGTACTACCGACCCCATATACTCAGTAAGTATCTTGATTAACCTATATGAAGTTGGGGTGAGGTTATTAAGTAAAAAGATACTCACTTAATGTACATATGCAGTTTATAAGCAGGAAATAAGATAAGAGGTATGACGAATAATAGTAAGAGTATCGAATAAGAGAACTAATGAGCAAGTTAAAAGGTATGGCAAACAAATAGATAAACTTCTGAACCATTTCATCAAAGGAGAATAAATATTCATGAAATACATGCAAGGAATCATATTCAAACATAATATCGTTGCATCATGAGGCGTACGACCCTATCCAACATACTAATTCATAAGGAAACACCCGAAAAGAAACCAAGCGTGGAAACGTTTTCAATATAACATAAAAGAGGATGAGTACATGTAATCCATGGAAAGATGAACACGAACAAAATGTGATAGGCAATTCAATATCCAAGATCTAGTCTCACACATATATCTCAACAAAGCCGTAGGTAAGTCATTTACACGTGAACGATCAATTAGCCACACAATCCAATGTAGTAAATGCATGTGACAAGTAAGGCATGTGACAAGTAAAGACATGTAGCAAGTAAAGGCATGCGGTAAATAAATCATGTAAACATGACATAAAAACATACATATGACAGTAGCAAACAAATAGAAAACATGGATGTGGTTCATTAACAAGTACCATGCATATTTAAGAAAATGACTTAAAAGCATATGAAGATAAGTGCATGTACGTTGCATAAACGAATGCATAATTATACGTTTCACATGTCAACATCCCAATTCAACAAATCACAACACTGTTGCGGCATGTAACCCGATTCTATCATAATATTATTATGGAAAGTAACCTGATCCTATGGCCATAACGTGCAGCGTGTGCCTGACCTAATATAATATATGCGCAGGGTGCGCTCGATCCAATATATCAATCAACACGGAAATGATTACAACCAAACCAACAACTCAATAAGGTAACCATAACAAATACGGTTGAAGACATATATGTAACCACAACAAACAAGGTAGAAGGTATAAATGTAACGATAACTAACAAGGTAGCATGCACAAATGTTACATCAACAATCAAGGAAGAAGACAAACATGTAACAAGAATAAACCAAGTAGAGAGCCTAAATGTAAAATTGAAAAATCAAGTAAGAAACACATATGTGATAGCAACAAAAGAAATAGCAAAGCATGTAGGAGCAACCAAGGTAGAATGCATACATGTATCTAATAAACGAATAAACATAATGTAAATTCCAACTCCCATCCTTTCCATTCATAGAAAATTAACGTTCCAACCTCATATCAAACCGCACGGAAATATCTATCATGTCAATATCATACCAATCGCACGAAAATACCCATCGTACCAAATATTGCTCGAAGGCAATCATGATATTTAACATGAATAAAGAAGCTCAAGTAGAACTACAATCACAAGCATAGTTATGTGTTCACGAATAAGGCAAGATTGTAATCAAATGAACTATATCAACAATTTCAAGAATAGTCCTTCATGCTCATTTAAGATGTTATACGCCTAGATATGATTTTTGGCATGGAAAATTGTACTCATATAGTTTTAGAATCAAATGAGATGAGTCAAGAAGATCAACAAAGTTCAACAAGGCATAAAGAAACTTATAATCTTCCCCGAGCATGGATAACCCTGGCACATACGTATATGCCTCTACTCGAAGTCAAGATCTAAAAAAGGAAGAAAATGAGCTAAAACTAGAACTCTTATCCCTTACAAGCCCTCAGATGTCGCAGGTGCAAGAATAACCTCACAGAAAAAGCACCACAAATACAAGCAACTGGCTTGCAGAAGTCGAGCGTACGTCGGCGCTGTTGCACCCTATTTTGCATTAGTCAAAACAAGATTCAACTAGTAGTTTCCATGTTGATGATAAAAGAGAGTCTCCATCTACAATTTAAAAGTATACTAGGGTAACTATTTGATTGTTAAGATCATCACTCTATTAGTTTGTTAACCAGGTAGATTTGGGTAAGGGTTGTTGTTCTTCTAAGGGGAAGGTGTTAGGCACTCATAGATTCTATTTGAGGTAGCTGCATAGGAATTAGACTAGGTTCGGGGAATTATATGTCTATGCCTACTTAATCAGTGCTTAAAGATGTGTGGCTTACCTTATGTTGCATTTAAAAACCAATTAATTTTGAAAGAGAAGTAGTGTATATGCTTTGAAAAGGTGTAAGCTTTATTTAAGAGAAATACCTTTGAAAATGTCTAAACAATTGAAAGAGTGTTTAGAAAAATAGGTATATAACACTTACTTAAATAACAAATGGGGATTAAGTTTTAAAAAAAGTGACTGTAAAAGAAAATGACTATTTGTATAAAGTAAGACCATTTGAGAAAGCTGGATTTAGATATACCTTGGAAATTTGATTTCAAACCTCATTTTCGAATTAGAAGAAATCATTTGAAGATCTCTTAATTGCAGCTGTGTTTGTGTGATTCATAGAAATAGCAAGTTTTTTTTGGTAAACATTTTCTGGTTTGTTTCGGTTTTTCTTCTTGTTTTAAAAAGAGAAGTATGTTGACTCTTTTGTGAATCTTTCTTAGTTTCAAAAACTTCATGAAAAGATTGTTAGTAAGAGTTGAGAAATGAATAAATAAAAATGATTAACAAATTAGAATTAATTATGACTAAGTTGTAGTACTACTCTTCTTTTTACCTGTTATTTAGGGCTTGCCTAGGTTATTACAATGACTCAAAGAAATAAGGTAAGACATTTAATCAATATCGTCAGTATTGATACATATAAGAATAACAGAAACTTATAAGAGCTGTGAAAGAAAAGGAATGGACTCATAGTTTTGGGCCTGAAAGAGATTCGACCCACTAGACAGCGAAAACAGACAGTAGCAGCTCCAATGACTCTAAGGTTCGGGAAAGAATTTGGACCTGAGTTCTTAGAGAACTCGACACGCCCAATTCAGACACATGCGTAAAAAAAGTGAAGGTTATTAGATATGTCGCCCAATATAATATTTAAACATAAGTGACACCAATATGTGGCAAAGATAAAACTGTAACAATCAAGAATAGTTAGGAATGCAAATTAACGTGGAGTCGCACAGAGTAAAGCAATTTACAGTGAAACCTTTGTTTCCATTTAACACTATACTTAAAGAGATCAGCAAATGTCAATAATTAAAGGGTTAGGATAAAATTGCATTCACGGCCGAGATACCTTTGATATTTGGAACTTCAAAGTTCAAAAGCGTCTCAAGGACCCCGAGCAATACTTGTGTCAAGGAGAATATCTCAACCAAGAACGAAATTCTACTCCCAAATACCCCTAACTTCTCACACTTACTCCTCCCTACAGGTTTGTGTGCTACATTAGCACTCAATGTAAATTCCAATACATAAGAGATCATGGTTCAGATACAAGCATATAATACAGTATCATGTACTTTATCATGCTTGAGAGTACTCAACAGAATCAGTTATAGGTGATGGCAAGTAATGAGAAACACCAACATGCTAATACAAGAACTCAGAACAAGTAAATTATGCAGTTCAAAGGAGCATAGGAGGTATCATGTGTATTAACCTTACTAATCCTACTGGTAGGTTCATATTTATGAGGATTATTAGTTGTAATCATATACATAATAATGTATACACTTAATGAATTTCTAGACACAGATTAGCACTCCACTTCTTACTAAGTGTAAGAGTTAACAGTCCACTTCAGGGTTCTTAAAAGATAGGAATAGACAAATACATTTACTTAACAAGTGACATGACCTCTAAAGAGATCTTTCATTCCATATAGGTTGGTTAGAAGTTAATATACAATCCTACACTTACATAGGGCAGATAAATCAAAGGGCCTCTCCTAAGTTCTACACTTAAACAGGGCAGATAAATCAAAGGACCTCTCCTAAGTCCATGGGTAAACTACTGTAAACTTAGAAGGTTTCAATGATATGGAACTGCAGTCACAAACATGATATACAAGCAGCAGTCCCCATCTGAAACAGGGATGAGTACAGAACTTTGAATAGATGGCATTCAAATATGTACATGTTACACTCTAACTGGACTATAACATTACAACATGATTGAGTACCAACAACATGGGATTAGACTAACATTATAGTTATGGTGGTCCAGAATAGTGAACGTTTTATTCTATGTAAGCGTGGTTCAGTTATGAGTTAAGTAGATTAGTCCATCATGATGAAGTTTATAAATGCCTAATTCAAAAGATGGTACTCAACCATAACAGGTGCAACTTCAATCAAGTTTCTAGGCATGACTTAAGCCAAGTACATAGCAACATACAAAAACTTGAATGCAGAGATTCATTAGAACTTAATCTAGCTACTTTAAGGCATTATCTCATACAATGAGACTTACAGATGTGATCACACAATTATGGGAGCTGACAGAAGACATTTATACTGATCTCTTTTGATTACAAAATCACAGAAGAACACCTTAGGGAAGAAAACAACTCAAGAATTATAAACTGCTATACTTAAATTAAAGTGACATCTCTATACTTAACCTTAGGTGTTCATATCCATTGTTTAGTATGCTTTATCAGACAAATAACTTCAGGTACAAATCCACAGATAACACTAAAGCAGAATCAATGAGGTGGACATGAAAACCATAACAGAACATTCACAGTGTGTCTAAAGATTCATAAGGATTCTTTAGTTAATCACAGAAGTTTGATCATACAAGTTACTTAATTTATAACAGTATTCATTATAGTCACACAATAAACGATTAGTATCAACTTGAATCATATAATGCCTGAGCATACCAATTGATTATGAACACATCATGAACAAAGATAATAAATTGTAAACTAACAACAAAACATCATAACCTGAAACAATCAGTAAAAGGTAACAAAGTAGACATGTTTTCAACAATTAAAAAGAAAGAGGAAAAGGTCAAGTGCACTGTCCTTCTTATGGGAAGCAAACAGAACAAGAGCCTTGCTTAGCCGTTTAGAAATAGGGACTCAAACTCCAATCAATGTAATGCTCAGAACTAGAGGGAGCCATACCAGATTCGGAGCAATAGGGAGCCAATTTGAGAGGAAAAGGCATAGCGGACTAGTGTCGTGGCCCGGTAGAGGTAAGTAATGGTCTTAAATCTTGTCCTGAGGGTATGGAACCCCTGACTGCATTATTTTCTCACTGAATTTGGAATGGCGCACATGTTGGATGACGAATATGTTGCGCGTACTGATTTTTGGATTGGACTAGGTCCTCTCCGCGGCAACTAATGAGTTGCATATTTACTCAAAATCTTATGTTAAATTATGTTCTAAAGATTTGTGAAATATTTGGGTTGTAAGCCGTGTTTGGGGCCTCGTGCCGATCTGTTTAGACCCCTTTGAGGGCGTTTTACTGCTGTTTTCCTCAGTACCTGTTGATGATTTTACTCAGCATCATTGTGCATACTGTTTTATTTGAAACTCAACCTGATTTACACTACATGAGCATTAAAATGATGTTTTCAGGTCGAGTACCCCGTTCTATTACTTCGTCCGAGGGACTTTTCGAGTGGTTCCACCTAGTGTGGCCGAGGGCCAAGAGTGATGGTGAGGTGCTGAGTGATATTAGCGCGTGGGCTGAAGGAGCCCCTCCGGAGTCTGTACACACCCCTAGTGAGTGCACCGAGTGCGACTGATTGAGTGATTGGGAGGTATGAGTGGCTGTGAGGTGCTGAGTGATTGTGAGGTGCTGAGGGATTGTGAGGCATGCCCGAGGGGCTGATTATGAAACATGTTTTTGCTCGAGGGGCTACTTATAATTTTACTACATTCATTTGCATACCAAATCCTTATTTTAAAGTTGTTAAAAATGTGCATTGTTTTAAGGATTTTTGTGAAGTTGAGATTTAAGGCATGACAATTTCGTATATCTATGTATACTATTGGAAAGTAAGGTTGTGTATATTGTGACTTGATTTTTTATGTGATTCCTTGCTACTTAGACTTGATTTATATCCATTACTACTGAGTTGACATACTCACATTACTTCCTGCACCTCTGTGTGCAGATTCAGGAGCAAATATCGAGCATTAGCTTTTATATATATATATATCGCAGCGGAGCCGGATTGTGGGGATATACAGGTAGCTGTTCAGCGTTCACAGCATCTCTGATTTCCCTTCCTGTAGTATTTAGCTTTGATTCGGTGTTTTGTATCATAATACTTTATTTTGGCTTATTTCACTAGATGCTCATGACATGTTGGCTCCGGATTTTGGGGATGGCATTACTGTATATAAAATTTGCCTATTATATTAAGAACTTTTTGTATATTGTTATGAATTGCTTGAAACTTAAATGGGATTTTCACAAGGAAATGTGAACACGCGGTAGTCGGCAAGCCTAGTTCCACGATAGGCTCCATCACGGTCGGTTAGGATTTGGGATCGTGACAGTTTGGTATCAGAGCCCTAGATTACATAGGACTCGGCGGTCATGAGCAGGTTTAGTAGAGTCTTGCGGATCGGTACAGAGACTTCTGTACTTATCTTCGAGAGGCCGCCGAACTTTTAGGAAACATTCTATCTTTCTTGAACTCTTTCGTGCTGATCTATTGATTCTTGAAATCTGAACTTACGTTGTTTCATTCTCTCACAGATGGTGAGGACATGCCATACTGATCAGAGTGACCAGTCACCGGCTAGACCAGCGAGAGGTCGAGGCCACGGTGGAGGCCGTTGTAGAGGTAGGTTGTAAAGACCCGTAACATTTTCTCGTTTTAAAATAATGCCCGAATGAGTCCCCGGGTTGTTTTTCTTGTGAAAAATTTTAAAACGGACCTAAGTTGAGTAAAAAGTACCCAGAGACTTAAAGAATAAAATTTTCCAGAAAATAGGTGTTATGCGACGCACTATGTGATTGCATAACGTGTATGCGGACAACATAATGGTCGCATACACGGGCAGATTATTTCCCCATTTGAGGTCAACTATGCGGTCCAATATGCGATCGCATTTCAGTTCTGCGGACCGCATAGCTGTCGCATTGTTGCCTTTGGTTTTGGGAGGGAAGTTATGCGATGCATTATGCGATCTCATAACATGTATGCGGACCGCACAATGGTCGCACACCTAGGCAGTGTATTTCGAATTTTGGCCCATCTTGAGCGCCATTATGCGGCCTTTTCTACGGTCCGCACGTCAGGAATGCGATCGCATTCCTGACCACATTCTTGTGTCGGGCTTCTATTTTAACACCCGACCCCAGTTCATTAAAAACACCCCTCCCCTTCATTTTTAACCATTTTTCTGAGATATTAGAGAGAGGAAAGAGTGGGTTCTAGAGAGAGAAAGTCCCAACTTCATCAAATTTCCTTCATCACTCAAGATTGGAACTAATCAAGTAGAACACAAATTTCTTCACTCTATGAGGTAAGCTTCCACCCCATTAACCCTAAATTTCAACATTTTGTTAAAATGAAACATGGGTAGGATAGTTCATAAAGACGGGGTTAAGAGCTTGCATGCATGTACCCAATCTACCATAATCTAGTTAAGGAAAATAGGTTGGGGTAATCTTTCACTAAAGAATGGTTATTTAATCTAAAAAGAACACCTAGTGTTTGATAGAAAGCTCAAATGAGTTCAAGACATGTTCAGATTCCTAATTCTAAGTTTAAATGTGCCGCATTATGAATTAGATTGAAGGTGCTAGAAGGCCCGGTGATTCGAGATAGAAATTAAGGAAAAATCCCGATTCGAGGTATGTATGACTAACTTTAACCTTTGTAGAATCCTCTTGTTGAGTCCGAGCATATGTTATGTGTACCTTGTTTGAAAACATGTGAATTGGTTGTTCAAATGTGTTGAGACATAAAATTCTGTTCTCTGATTGTCCTTGTTGATTGCCATACTACCGTGCTATGTGAGGTTGTGAAAAGTGTTTTGATGTGCCTATCTTATTATGTGCAAAACTCGTAAATGCTCGAGGGTATCGATATGAAAGTATGTGTTAATGAATGAAAGAAGTTTAATGTGCACAAGTGTGGGAATGTATATAATGGCTAAGGAAAAACCGTGCGTGGTAAGTAATGAAAAAGGGTATTGTGAAACGATGTGAATGAGTTGAACAATTATGGAAATGCCGTGTACATGAATTACTCATTGGGGAGAATTATTGTGCCTTGGATCCAAATATATGAATTGTGGACGTGAACTTGTGATAACTTGAAATGATAATTCTTGTGATGTAATTGTTTGTGGTTACTGTTATGAAATATGATTGTCAGGTGGGATCGGGCTGCGCACCGCAACACGAAGCAATAAACTTGATGAGATGTGAGGTAATAAGGGTGGCCGAGGTAATAAGGGTGATCGAGGTAATAAGGATGGAATGTGATCGTTATCACTATCGAAATGAAAAATCTGGGAAACTCTTGAATATGGTGATGTTGAAAGGGAAAAAGGAGAGATTGTGCAACTTGTTGATTTTAGCTGTTTCTTTCCACGTGCATTGATTGATTTGTTCTATTACTGTCTCTTAATTGTGTATTGTTTGATTGTACTTGGGATAAAGTTTGTTCATACATACTAGTACTATTCCACAGTACTAATATCCCTTTTGCC
Source organism: Nicotiana knightiana (assembly GCA_005239525.1). NCBI lineage: Eukaryota > Viridiplantae > Streptophyta > Magnoliopsida > Solanales > Solanaceae > Nicotiana > Nicotiana knightiana. The sequence goes on along the minus strand of ML399301.1, from coordinate 7,424 downwards.
AGGGCGCTACATCTTTTTATATGGATGTAGGTAGATCCATAGTAGGTTGCTCAGCTCGCCGTTAGTGGTGCTTTCTCCTCATCCTTTCTCAGCTGTACGGGTGAGCCCCACTTCCTCTCGAGGCCATGTTTAGTTCATGCCATCTCCTTTTGGGTATATTATGTATTGTAGGGTATAGTCGGGGCCTTGTTGCCGGCAAGTATTGTATAAACTCCTAGTACTCTTAGAGGCTCCGTAGACAGTATGTGTATATATATATTTTGGGCAGTGGCTGTATTTGCTCGTAATCAGGGTCCGTACTGGGAAATGTTGTATCTATTATGTATGTTTTGGGAAATCTAGTATAATAATGTAAAATGAGGAAAAGAAAATTGGATTTATTGTGGTAATCGCACAGTTTTAAGCTTATCCCACTGCTTCACATAAATAATGGATGATATAAAAACGGGGAAGCGCATTGGGCAGGAAAGGCAAAGCAGGTTCGCTTGACTGGGGTCACCCGGTTGAGAGCCGGTCGCGTCCCTCGATTTTAGGGCATGACAAAATTGGTATCAAATCCTAAGGTTTTAAAAGTGTTCTAAGATGTCTCGGAGCCGTGTTTAGTAGATCCCTTCTTATCGGTGTGTTGTCGACCACATCTATAATTAGGGGTCTACATGGACATTTAGGAAAACACCCTTTCATTGTTATTCTATATCGTGCGGTGAAGTGGAAGGTGAAAATATTCTTGTCTAACTCGTACTCTGTTCCAAAATTTTTAGTGATGGCACCAAAGAAGAGAGCTCGACTCGGCCTAGAGACCAATGTCGCCCCAAGTGTGGCCATGAATTCTGTACCCGATGGTGCAGGTGAGAGCGAATCCCCGACCTAGAATCCATCTGGCCTATCTGTTCCAGATCAGAGTGTTCCTATTCCTGATGCGGCGGAGGGTGCTACCATCCCTCCTGCCGATTTTCCTGATTCTTCTTCGGTTCCAGCTCTAGGCCCCGGTACTTTCGATGGGGACCTCAGGGGAGCTATTCATATGTTGACCCAGTTAGTGTCCGCTCAGGCCAAAGATCTCATGCTGCCCCTGCGTCCTCTAGCGGACAGGGAGATTCCGCCAGTTCCAGAGTCAACCAGTTTCTGCGGTTGGCCCCTCCAACGTTCTCAGGTATTGATCCAGAGGCCGATCCGCAGGACTTTCTAGATGAAATGTACAAGACACTTCGGGTTATGAAGGCTACAAAGACAGAGGGGGTTGAGTTAGCATCTTACAGGTTAAGGGGAGCAGCGTATTCTTGGTTCGAGATGTGGGAGGATTCCCGTGGGGAGGGAAGTCCTCCGGTGAGATGGGATGAGTTCATTGATGATTGCATGGATCACTTCTTGCCTACCGAGACTATGGCAGCCCGCACCATGGAGCTTGAGGTTCTCAAGTAGGGTAACATGAGTGTCTGGGAGTACCACATGGAGTTTGTGAGGTTGTCCAAGTACGCTCCTCAGTTGGTATCGACTATGGATGCCAGAGTTTGACGGTTTGTTCAGGGCCTCAGTCCCTTGGTTGTGAATGAAGCTGATACAGCTGCCTTGCACTCAGACATGAAGTATGGTAAGATAGTGGGATTCGCCCAGGCCACGAAGGCTAGAAAATTGAAGATAAGGTCGGAGAGGGAGAGTATCAGCAGGGCCTGGTGAGCGGGCCACTCGGGGAGTTCAGTTGGAGGAGGGAGACTAGTTCAGGGGAGAAGACCATCAGGGCCATCCCAGTCTTATGCTCAGTCCTCATCCAGTGCACCACCATCAGTGCCCCGTTACCAGCAGAGCAGTCGCTCGGGACCAGGATCAGACAGTAGGAGACCCCATCAGTCCGGTCGTCCAGGAGGGAGGTTCCAGCAGCAGAGGAGGGCTCCGTGCCCTAAGTGTGGGAGGTTCAATACCGAGCCTTGTTACCTGGGTATCCCGGTATGCTACGGGTGTGGGGTGAGAGGTCATATTCGGCAGGATTGTCGTGCGCCCAGTCAGGGCATGGGTAGTGGTTTTGCTCAGCTGCCCGGTTCTTCAGTCGCCGCATCTTCAGTACGTCCTGCAGCTTTAGCAGGGTGTGGTGCAGTTAGAGGTGGAGCTCGTGGTAGAGGTGGACCCAGTCGGTTCTATGCTTTGAGTGGTCGCCAAAGTGCGGAGGCTTCTCCAGCTATGGTTACAGGTATTCTGGCTGTTCAAGCCCTTGATTGTTATGCTCTTACTGATCCGTGGTCCTCCTTGTCCTATGTTACCCCGTTTATTGCTTCAAGTTTTGGGATAGAACCCGAACAGCTCCATGGGCCGTTCTCTGTGTCGACTCCGGTTGATGATTCCATTACACCCGCACGAGTCTATAGGAATTGTGTTTCCTCGGTGTGCGGTCGAGATACCACGGCCTATCTTATTGAACTAGGGATGGTAGATTTCGATGTTATCATGGGAATGGATTGTCTTTACTCGTGCTTTGCTAAACTCGACTGCCGAACCAGAATTATGAGACTAGAGTTTCCTAATGAGTCAGTTATTGAGTGGAATGGGAATGGTGTGGTGCCAAAGGGTAGGTTTATTTCCTACCTTAAGGCCTTGAAGGTGATTAAAAAGGGTGTGTTTATCATTTGGTCCGAGTTGTGGACACCACTTCAGAAGTGTCTACCCCTGAGTCCGTCCCAGTCGTGAATGAGTTTCTTGAAGTATTTCCGGATGAGCTTCCAGGGATTCCATCAAATAGAGAGATCGATTTTGGGATTGATGTATTGCCAGATACGCAGCCAATATCTATTCCACCATACAGAATGGCGTTAGTAGAGTTGAGGGAGTTGAAGGAGCAGTTGAAAGACTTATTAGAGAAGGGGTTCATTCGGCCGAGTGTGTCACCATGGGGCGCTCCGGTTCTTTTTGTCAGGAAGAAGGATGGGTCGCTTCAGATGTGCATTGATTATCGGCAGCTCAACAAAGTTACTATAAAAAAATAAGTATCCATTGCCTCGGATAGATGATTTGTTCGACCAATTGCAGGGTGCGAGGTTCTTCTCCATAATTGATTTACGGTCAGGGTATCACCAGTTGAAGATCAGAGAGCAGGATATCCCTAAGACTGCCTTCAGAACTCGTTATGGCCATTTTGAATTTTTGGTAATGTCCTTTGTGCTGACCAATGCTCCAAAGGGTTTCATGGATCTTATGAATCGGGTTTTCAAACCGTTTCTTGAATCCTTCGTGATTATTTTTATTGATGACATCCTTGTCTACTCGCGAAGTCGGAAGGATTGTGCTAATCACCTCAGGGCAGTTCTACAGACTCTTCATCAGTACCAATTGTATGCCAAGTTTTCAAAATGTGAATTTTGGTTGGAGTCAGTCACATTTTTGGGTCCTGTTGTTTCCAGAGAAGGGATTAAGGTTGATCCCCAGAAAATCACAGCGGTAAAGGATTGGCCTAGACCAACGACCCCGATAGAGATTCGCAGTTTCTTGGGTCTAGCTGGGAATTATCGGAGGTTTGTGGAGGGGTTCTCTACCCTTGCCTCCCCATTGACTAAATTGACGCAGAAGGCAACTAAGTTCCAATGGTACGACGCTTGTGAAAAGAGCTTTCAGGAATTGAATTCTAGATTGACTTCTGCACCGGTGTTAACTTTGCTAGAAGGCACAGAGGGATTTGTGGTTTATTTCGATGCTTCAAGGGTTGGTTTGGGATGTGTGTTGATGCAACACGGTAAGGTTATAGCCTATGATTCTAGGCAACTCAAGAATCACGAGAACAATTATCCGAACCATGATTTAGAACTCGCGGCAGTTGTATTTGAATTAAAAATTTGGTGGCATTATTTGTATGGGGTCCATGTGGACGTGTTCTCAGACCACAAGAGTCTCCAATATTTGTTTAAGCAGAAGGAGTTGAATTTAAGGCAGCGACAATGGTTAGAATTGCTTAAGGATTATGATATGAACATTCTGTACCATCCGGGAAAAGCAAACGTAGTGGCTGACGCTCTCAGTCGGAAGTCTATGGGTAGTCTGGCTCATTTGGAGGAAGAATTAGAGGCCGTTGGCTCGGGAGGTTTGTCAATTGGCTAGTCTGGGGGGTTTGTCTCTCCACCTCAGACGAGGGGAAAGTCATGGTGCATAATGGGGTAGAATCATCACTTGTAGCGGAAGTCAAGGAGAAGCAGTTTATTGATCCAGCATTGGCACAGTTGAAGGAGGCAGTTTTGAATGGAAAGATTTTGGCATTTTCACTCGGGAGCGATGATGGTGTTTTGTGGTGCCAGGGAAGGTTATGTGTTCCTGATGTGGATAATCGTCGGGAGAGGGTGATGGCGGAAGCTCACAATTCTAGATATTCCGTGCACCCAGGTTCTACGAAAATGTATCAAGATCTCTAGGAGATTTATTGGTGGAGCGGTATGAAAAAAGGTGTGGCGGACTTTGTATCTAAATGTCCGAATTGTCAGCAGGTGAATGCCGAGCATCAGAGGCCTGGTGGGTTAACTCAATTTATGGAAATTCCAATATGGAAATGGGAAATGATCAACATGGATTTAGTTGTAAGGTTACCTCGCACTCAGCGCAAATTTGACTCAATTTGGATGATAGTGGATCAACTCACGAATCAGCACACTTCTTAACAGTCAAGTCCACCGATACTGCAGAACAGTACGCTCAGTTGTATACCAAGGAAATAGTCAGGCTTCATGGTACTCCAGTTTCCATTATCTCAGATCGAGGAGCCCAGTTCACGGCTAATTTTTGGATGAAAATTTCAGCAAGGTTTGGGTACTCAGGTAAATCTCAGCACAGCTTTCCATCCGCAGACTCATGGTCAGGCAGAGCAGACTATTCAGACGCTTGAAGATATGTTACGGGCTTGTGTGTTGGACTTCAAGGGTATTTGGGATGATCATTTACCGCTTATCGAATTTGCTTACAATAACAACTTTCACGCTAGTATTCAGATGGCCCCATTTGAGGCATTGTACGGAAGAAGGTGTAGATCTCCGATTGGGTGGTTCGAGGTTGGTGAA
>ML399297.1:33981-61747 GCA_005239525.1 Nicotiana knightiana | reverse complement strand
TATATATATATCTGAACGAACAAGGGATATTCTGATTCCCACGTTTGCCATCATGGGCTAAAAACAAATTCTTTTCAGAACTAGTAGTCCTATCACAAGGAGAGCTGACTTAGGATGGCCTGATGTGATAAAACGGGGCTAGATGAGGCCATAGCCTATAAGATGTTCTTTTAGAACAACGAATATCGTTTAGGAGGTCTTCTAGGTAGAATGAATACCTTTAGTTCGAAATTTTTGACAAAAAAAATAATAATCAAATATTGTACCGAAGCTACCTAACCAACACTCGGGAGCGACAACTCATGTCTCCGTCTTTAAACTTCAAAATTATAGTAAAAATCACATGTTGTAATTACGGATGCATTTCATGTGGCGTAATTATAATGTGTTTAAAATAACAAGTGCACACCATCGTGACTTATTTTCAAGATAAGTCCATAAATATTAAAAGCGGTTGAAAAGTGAAAGAGGCTAAAAGCCCAACAGGCAAAGATATGTAAATAATCAGATAATTTAGGCCAAATATTAATAGTTAAGCGACCGTGCTAGAACCACAGAACTCAGGAATGCCTAACACCTTCTCCCGGGTTAACAGAATTCCTTACTCAGATTTTTGGTGCGCAGACAACTTAAAACAGAGTCTAAATTTCCTCGGTTTGGGATTTTAAAATAAAACGGTGTCCCGGAGCACCGTAAAAAATCCGGGTGGCGACTCTGAAAATTAATAAATAATCCCAAAACCGAATAATGTCACTTTAATTGGAAAAACTCCCTTACTACCCCTTCATCAATCCGGGGGTAGTGGAAAAAGGAGGTGTGACAGGTCCTAGCCTCGTCACTAATTCGCCGAGGTTAGGCTCGACACTTACTCAATATATGGGGTCGATTGTACTGATGTTATACATGCACTTCTTTATGTTGTGCAGACTACGGAGCCAGACCCAGTGATCACTGACGGTCGGAGAATCTCATCATCTCATACAGGACACATCGAGGTAGACCCGCAGACGTTCGTGGGCCTTGGCGTCACCTTCTACTCTTCACCTTCAACTCTGTCTTACTTTATATTTCAAAGAGAGTCCTATGTACTTATTTTCAGACCTTTGTTTTAGTAATCTCTTAGACAGTTCGTGAGTATGTGGCACCAGTTCTGGGATTTGTATATGGGATTTATTTCGTAGTTGCTATATTATTTTTTGTAATTTTGTTAACCTTCATATTGTGGGCCATCGATGCCTTAGTTATCTTTTTCCCTTTGGTTGTTAATGAGTTTTATTTATTTCAGATGTTGGCTTGTCTAGCAGGTTCAACGTTAGACGTAGTCATGGCCGGAAGGTGGGATTTCGGTCCGTGACAAGTTGGTATCAGAGCCCTAGGTTTCTTAGGTCTCACAACTCACGGACAAACTTGGTAGAGTCTGAGGGATCAGTACGGAGACGTCTATACTTATCCCCCAGAGGCTGCAGAGTTAGGAATAACTTCACATCTTTCATTCTCTGTCGTGCCAGTTGAATTATGAATACTAATTGAGTCTCTATTTTACTCTCTCACAGATAGCGAGAACGCGCGCTTCTTCACCGACCAACCAGCAGCCTGATCCTCCTATTGCAGCTCCTACGAGGGGCCGAGGCCAAAGCAGAGCTAGAGCAGCAGCTCTAGTAGAGGACCCACAGGTAGACTTTGCCGGTGAGGTTCCTACTCCGACAGTCCCAGTTGGACCGGCTCAGATCCCAGAGGGGTTCATTGCCACCCCAGTGCTTCAGGACGCTCTAGTCCGCTTAGTGGGACTCATGGAGAGAGTGGCTCAGGCAGGTCTCCTTCCTACTACACCATCTGGATCTCAGGCTGGGGGAGGGAACCAGAGTCCTGCTATTCATACGTCATAGCAGTTTGCCACTCAGTTCCAAACTCCGGTACCTCAGACGGCCGGAGTAGTTCAGTCGAGTATTGTAGCATCGCAGTCGAGGGGGCAGCCATGTCAACAGACGCTCTGTGGAGGCTGGATCCGTTCACCAATTTATTCACTACCACATTTACTGGTACACCATCAGAGGATCCCCAGGATTATTTAGACAGCTATTATGAGGTCCTTCGAAACATGAGCATTGTGGAGACCAATGGGGTTGATTTTGCTACATTTTTTTTATTGGCACCGCCAAGACTTGGTGGAGAGATTACTGCTTGACCAAACCAGTTGGGTCTGCACCTCTGACTTGGGCTCAGTTCTCCGAGTTGTTCTTGGGGAAGTTCCTTCTAGTTACTCAGAGAGAGGATCTTCAAAGGCATTTTGAGCGTCTACAGTAGGGTTATATGTTTGTCACTAAGTACGAGACCAGGTTCATTACTCTAGCCAGGCATGCCATTATGATACTCCCCACTGATCGGGAGAGGGTTCAGAGGTTTATTGAGGGTCTAGCTCAGCCCATCAGGTTTTAAATGGCCAGAGACGGGTACTGATATCTCCTTTCAGGATGCAGCCGATGTGGATAGGCACGTTGAGATGGTATTATCCCAGGGTAGTGGACAGGGGTTTGACAAATGACCTCGTTATTTTGTCCGTTTTAGTGGTGCCTCATTTGGAGGCAGAGATCCCTTTGGCAGAGGTAATCCTCCTAGGCATTATCACTCGGCACTCCAGGTATCCCGCATTGCACCTTCAGCGTCCATCAGTGCACCGCCGATTCAAAGCTATCAGAGTGGTCATTCTGGTCATCAGGGACAGTTCCAGGCTCGGTATTCGTAGCAGCCGAGGTCTTGCTTCACTTGCGGTGGTATGGGGCATATTTCCCAGTTTTTCCCCCGAGGTTATGGTGGTTCTCAGTATGAGGGTTCTCGTGCCATGGTTCCCACAGCAGGTGCACCTACACCCCCTCAGCCAGCTAAGGGTGGTGGTTGTGGTGCCAGAGGTGGAGGTCAGACTCATAGAGGTGGAGGGTAGGCCATGAGGGGTAGAGGTCAGCCCGTAGCAGGTAGACCCAGAGATGTACATGTTGGAGGGGCTCAGCCCCGGTGTTATGCTTTTCCTGCTCGTCCAGACGCTGAGGCTTCTGATGCAGTTATTACAGGTACGGTTTTAGTTTGTAACCGAGATTCTTCAGCGTTATTCGATCCAGGTTCTACATTCTCCTATGTGTCTTTATATTTGGCCCCTTATATGGGCATGCCCTGTGATTCCTTGAGTACTGATGTACATGTGTCTACCCCGGTGGGTGATTCTATCGTGGTAGATCAAGTCTACCGTGCTTGCGTAGTAGTTATTGATGGTCTGGAGACTCAGGTTGATCTTTTGCTTCTTGATATGGTTCACTTTGATGTTATATTGAGGATGGACTGGTTAACTCCCTATCATGCTATCTTAGACTGTCATGCCAAGACAGTAACCTTAGCCTTGCCAGGAGTACCTCATTTAGAGTAGAGAGGGACTCCTAGTCATTCTTCTGGTAGAGTTATTTCTTATGTGGAGGCTCCGCGCATGGTCGAGATAGGTTGTTTGGCCTATTTGACCTATGTTTGTGATTCTAGTACTGAGGTTCCTTCTATGGAGTCTGTGCCCGTGCTTCGTGAATTTCTAGAGGTATTCCCTACTGACCTGCCGGGTATGCCACCCGACAGGGATATTGATTTTTGTATTGAGGTAGCTGAGGGCACTCAGCCCATTTCTATTCCCCCATACCGTATGGCTACGCCAGAGTTGAAGGAATTAAAGGAGCAATTACATGATTTGTGGGATAAAGGCTTCATCAGGCCTAGTGTTTCACCTTGGGGAGCTCCAGTATTGTTCGTGAATAAGAAAGATGGCTCAATGAGGATGTGTATTGACTACCGACAGTTGAATAAGGTTACTATCAAGATTAAGTATCCTTTGCCGAGGATTGATGACTTATTTGATCAGCTTCAGGGTTCTACGGTGTTCTCTAAAATAGACTTGAATCCTGGTTATCATCAACTGAGGATTAGGGCTTCTGATGTGCCTAAGACAACTTTTCGCACTCTTTATGGGCATTATGAGTTTTTGGTCATGCCGTTCGGGTTGACTAATGCCTATGCTGCTTTTATGGAGTTGATAAATTGGGTGTTTAGGACTTATTTGGACTTATTTTTTATCGTGTTTATAGATGATATTTTGATATACTCTCGCAGCCGAGAGGACAACGAACAACACCTTCGAGACGTCCTCTAGACTCTGAGGGATAGACAGTTGTATACCAAGTTTTCTAAGTGTGAGTTCTGGTTGAGTTCTGTGGCATTCTTGGGCCACGTGGTATCGCCAGAGGGCATTTAGGTGGATCTGAAGAAAGTTTTAGCAGCTAGAGATTGGCCTAGGCCCACTTCAGCCATAGAGATTCGGAGTTTTTTGGGCCTAGCAGGCTATTATCGCCGGTTCGTGGAGGAGTTTTTAGCTATAGCAGCCCCCATGACTAAGTTGACGCAGAAGAGTGTTCAGTTCAGATAGTCGAAGGAGTGTGAAGCGAGCTTTCAGAAGCTCAAGACAGCATTGACCACAGCACCAATGCTGGTACTGCCCACAGGTTCAGGTTCTTATACCGTGTATTGTGATGCTTCGCGATTTGGGCTGGGTGCAGTGTTAATGCAGGATGGGAATGTTATAGCCTATGTTTCACGTCAGTTGAAAATCCACGAGAAGAACTATCCAAAACATGATTTGGAGCTTGCAGCTATTGTTCATGCCTTAAAGATTTGGAGGCACTATTTGTATGGGGTATCGTGTGAGGTATTCACTGATCATAAAAGTTTGAAATACTTTTTTAAGAAAAAAGAGTTGAATATGAGGCAGAGGAGGTGGTTACAGTTACTGAAAGATTATGACATTACCATTCTCTATCATCCAGGAAAGTCCAATGTGATGGCCGATGCCTTGAGCCGGATGTCAATCAGCATGGGTAGTTTGGCTTATCTATCAGTTGGAGAGTGACCTTTGGCTTTAGATATTCAGGCGTTAGCCAATCGAATTGTTAGATTGGAGGTTTCTGAGGGAGGAAGTGTTTTAGCCCATACCATCGCTCGTTCTTCATTGTATGATCGTATTAGCGCCAAGCAGTATGAGGATCGTCATTTGTATTCTCTTAGGGATGCGGTTCGGCACGGACGTGCCAAGCAGGTCACAGTTGATGCTGAGGGAGTTTTGAGATTTCAGGGTCGTATATGTGTTCCTAATGTTGATGGCATTCATGAATTAATATTGTAGGAGGCCCATAGTTCTTGGTATTCCATTCATCCGGGCACCGCGAAGATGTACCAGGACTTACGGAGGCATTATTGGTGGCGTAGAATGAAGAAGGACATTGTGGCTTATGTGGCTCGATGCTTGAATTGTCAGCAGGTTAAATATGAGCACCAGAGACCCGTGGTTTGATGCAGCAGATTCAGCTTCCCGAGTGGAAGTGGGAGCGTATCACGATGTATTTTGTAGTTGGACTCCCATGGACTTAGAGGATGGTTGATGCAGTATGGGTTGTTGTAGATAGGCTGACCAAGTCAGCACATTTCATTCAGGTGGCGGTTTCATCTTCAGCAGAGAAGTTGGCTTAGATCTATATAAGAGAGATTGTCAGACTGCACGGTGTGCCCTTATCTATCATATCAGGCCAAGGTACTTAGTTTACCTCCCATTTCTGGAGAGTATTTCAGAGGGAGTTGCGCACTCAAATTGAGTTGAGCACAACATTTCATCCTCAGACAGACGGACAGTCCGAGCGCACTATTCAGATTTTGGAGGATATGTTGCGGGCATGTGTTATCGATTTTGGTGGTTCATGGGATCAGTTCTTGCCTTTAGCAGAGTTTGCCTACAACAACAGTTACCAGTCGAGCATTCATATGGCTCCGTATGAGGTGTTGTATGGTAGGCGATGTCGGTCTCCAGTTGGATGGTTTGAGCCCGGGGAGGCTAGATTATTGGGTTCTGAGTTAGTCCATCATGCCTTGGATAAGGTGAAGATTATTCAGGACAGGCCTTGTACAGCTCAGTCCAGGCAGAAGAGTTATGTAGATCGTAGAGTTCGAGACTTGGCTTTCAGATTTCATGGTAGGAGACCAGGTGTTCCTTCGAGTGTCGCCTATGAAAGGCGTGATGAGATTCGGAAAGAAGGGCAAGTTGAGCCCTAGATACATTGGTCCATTTGAGATCTTAGATAAGGTAGGAGAGGTGGCCTACAGACTTTCCTTGCCACCGCATTTATCATCAGTGCATCCAGTGTTTCATGTATCCATGCTCCGGAGGTATATTGTAGATATATCTCATGTTCTTCACTTCAGCGATGTCCAATTGGACAAGGATCTGACATATGAAGAGGAGTCGGTCGCCATATAAGATAGGCAGGTTCGCCAGTTCAGGTCGAAGAGTTATCCTTCGGTCCATGTTCAGTGGAGGGGTGAGCCTGTCGAGGCAGCTACTTGGAAGTCCGAGTCCGATATGAGGAGACGTTACCCCCATCTTTTCTCAGACTCAGGTACTTTTCTATGTCCGTTCGAGGACGAACGTTTGTTTTAGAGGTGGAGATTGTAATTACCCAAAAGTCCATCCTAAGTAATTCCAGGTAAATCTATGTTCTGAAGCCTCGAAAGCCTCCATTAATTTCACCTCAACATGTGTGCGCATCCCGGGCAAGTAGCCGGGAAGCTTCCATGTGAAAATTCGATAAAAATGGGATTTTTGACTTGAATAATTGAATAAAGTTGACTTTGGTCAACAATATTGGTAAACGAACCCGGACCCGTGATGTAACGGTCCCGGAGGGTCTGCAGGAAAATATGGGACTTAGGACTATGCCCAGAATCGAATATCGAGGTCCCAAGCCCGAGAAATGAATTTTAAAAGGAAATTGTTTTCTGGAAATAATAAAGGATTTTGAAAATGAGTAATTATGTGAAAGCCGTGTTACCAGGCCCGTATTACAGTTTCGGAGCCCGGAACAGGTTTATTATATGTTATTTGTCCTATCTGTGAAATCTGGTGTAAAACGGACTTGATTTGACGAGTTTTCAGATCAAAATGAGAGATTTGGAGTTCGTAAAGTTTTGAGGATGTTCATAAAACTTGAAATTTGGTTAGGAATGTGATTTTATTCTACCGCGGTCCGAATGCAATTTCTAGGCCGGGAATAGCTCCGCTACGTTATTTATGACTTGTCTGAAAAATTTGAAGTCGTTCCGAGTTTTATAGGTCGGTTCGGCGCATCGTTATAGAATTCTAGAATTTCAAAGTTCTTAAGTTTTGAATTCAGGGGTTTTGGAGGGTGATTTTGAGTTTTAGCATGGTGTTGAGTGTTCTGTGAGCTCGAGCAGGTCCGTTTAATGATTTGGGAGTTGTTGGTATATTTGGACGCGAGCTCGGGTGGTCCCAGATGCCTCGCGGACCCCGCACGAGGCCAAAAACCAGAAAAAATCATTGCTGGTGCGCAACAACTGGTGTGACCGCAGGTGCGGTTGCACAGTCGCAGATGCGGGACCGCACCGGCGCTCCAGGCCTTCGCAGGTGCAGCTTCTTCTGTAGGGGCGATCCAAACTGTGCAGGATCGGGACCGCTGGTGTGGCTCCCAACTCCGCAGGTGCGAGCCCAGGGTCCCAGGCCCTTCTACAGTAGGGGCGATCAAAACTCCGCAGGAGCGGGACCACTGGTGCTGCTCCAAACTCTGCAGGTGCAAGCCCAGGCTCCCAGGCCCTTCTTCCGCAAAGGCGAAGAATTTCACGCAAGCGCGTGACCGCACCTGCAGTCCTAAAGTTGCAGGTGCGGAAACCCCTGTTGGCAGCCCCTCTTAAATGTCCAAAAGTTCGGGTTTTTCTTCATTTTAATCCCCATCATCCTCCATTAGAGAGCATCCAAGTTTGGGCAGCACCTCCCACGACCACCCACAGTAAGAGGTAAGTTAAACCCCATAAAGTTATAGTTTTAGCATTAATTCCTAGTTAAATTCACTACTCAATCATCTAAAAATGATGGAATTAAGTAGTAATTTTAGGGTTCTTGAGGATTTTTGTGACTTTCCATGTTAGTCCATGAATTCTTGTATAAATCACATAAGTTCGATCCTTAGACTCCGGGTAATTGATTACGTCATGAATTTTCAAAAATATGAAAGTGTGGGCCCGGGGTCGAATTTTAGTATTCTTGGAAGATTAGTAGGACATTTATAATTAGGCTTGGCAATTGGTTCATTGAGTACTTATTGATGTTAATAAATCCATTATGTCTAGATATCACCGATTCAGAGTTGGATTCGAGAGGAAAGGCTGTGATTGAGGCTTGACTTGCATTTTTGGATCCGAGGTAAGTGTTTTGCCTAACCTCAGCTTGAGAGATTAAGTATAGAATCTTATCTTCTATGTGTAACTCATGTCCAACGTATAGGCGTGGTGACGAGTGCCTATATGTTGCGGCCAAGCATGCCCGTGAGTCATTTGTGATGAAACTTACTGTGTTCTTAATATTCCCCGCACTATGAGTAATTTGTGAATTAGTAGTGATACCGTGATGTTGTATCATGACGTGGGGAGTTATTGAGTTAATTGTTTCAGTTGAGGCTTACACTGTGAAATTGTATTTCTGATGCGAGGTTGGTTATAGCTGAGAGCCTTGTCGGGTATTTGTTGAGTTTTTAATTTATGACTTCTCCTTGCCGGGACGATAGAATTTTATTCAGCATTTCCATGTACTTAAGACTTCTTAATTGTAACTTTCACATTATAATGTTGCTTTGTTTTATCATTTGTCCCACGAGGGGACATGACGTGCCGACTATTTGTTTCTGATCACACGAGGGGACATGCCATGTTGATCACTGATTATTATATACGCACGAGGGGACATTCCGTGCTGAGTGATTGTGAGGTTATGCACGAGGGGACATTCCGTGCCGAGTGTTATTATATACGCACGAGGGGACATTCTGTGCCGAGTGATTGTGAGGTTATGCAAGAGGGGACATTCCGTGCCGAGTGTTATTACATACGCACGAGGGGACATTTAGTGTCGAGTGATTATGAGGTTATGCATGAGGGGACATGCCGTGCCTTATGCTATTCATTATCTGTTTGAGAAGTTCAAATCCTGCCTTTATCTTTACATTTCAGTTATTATCCTGTTCTATCGTGCTAGCATTTTGTTGCCCCTTTTTCCCCCAGCATTTTCTCCCCGTATCTTTCTTACTTGTTTATTTTCGTCGACATTTTTCTTGTTATTATATATAATTGCACAGGTACATATATTGTTGTCGGTCCTAGCCTCGTCACTACTTCATGGAGGTTAGGCTCGGGACTTACTCAGTATATGGGGTCGGTTGTACTGATGCTACATGTGCACTGCTTTATGTTGTGCAGACTACGCAGTCGGACCCGGTGATCACTGACGGTCGGGGCATCTCATCAGTTCATACAGAAGACATCGAGGTAGACCCGCAGACGTTCGTGGGCCTTGGTGTCACCTTCTACTCTTCACCTTCAGCTCTGCCTTACTTTATATTTGAAAGACATTCCTATGTACTTATTTTCAGACCTTTCTTTTAGTAATCTCTTAGACAGTTCATGAGTATGTGACACTAGTTCTTGGATTTGTATATGGGATTTATTTCATAGTTGCTATATTATTTTTGGTAATTTTGTTAACCTTCATATTGTGGGCCATCGATGCCTTAGTTATCTTGTTCGCTTTGGTTGTTAATGAGTTTTATTTAGTTCAGACGTAGGCTTGTCTAGCGGGTTCAACGTTAGATGCAGTCATGGCCCGAAGGTGGGATTTCGGGTCGTGACAGATACGACAAGCAATCGAATGTTATCCAATAACTAACAATGAAGTAGAGTACAAGGTTGTTATTGCAGTTTAGAATTGGCACGAGAGTTGTCAATCAAACAAATCAAAATCAACAGCGATTCCCAACTGGTGGTAAATCAAATAATGGGGACTTACATCGCTCGAGAAACTCTAATGCATCAGTAGTTAAAGAAGGCACGAGAACTTATGAGACAGTTCAAAATGTGGGAAATAACACAGATACCTAGAGAAGAAAATGCTGAAGCAGATGCATTAGCCAACTTCGCAGTAGTTACGGACGTAACCAATAAACACAACATTATCGTCGTACAACTCTTCCATTTGACAGTCGATCATGGCAAGAATGAGGTATCTTTCAATAATCTAACTTGGGATTGGAGAAACGAAATTCTTAACTTTTTGCAAAAAGGTATCGTACCTGAAGACAAACAGGCAGCTCAAGCGCTCCGCCGCAAAGCAGCAAGGTACTATTTAGTTCACAGCACCTTGTATCGCAAAATGTTTGGAGGACCCCTAGCTAAGTGCCTCGGACCTAAGCAGACGGAGTTCGTGATAAAATAAATCCATGAGGGCCACTGTGGAAATCACACAGGTATTAGATCTTTGGTAAACACCTTAATCAGAGCAGGATATTACTAGCCCAAAATGGAAGAAGACGCGGAAAATTTCATATCAAAATGTGATAAATGTCAGCGGTTCGCTAATAAAATGCATCAGCCAGCCGAATTGTTACATTCTATTATGTCACCGTCCTTCATGAAATGGGGAATGGACATAGTAGGACCTCTTCCCTCAGCTAAAGGTCAGGTACGGTTCTACTGGTACTTACTGATTATTTCACAAAATGGGTAGAAGCAGAAGCATTCAAACATGTGCGGGAAAAGGAGGTTAAGAGTTTCTTATGGAGAAATATAATATGCCGGTTTGGAATTCCAATGGAGATCGTGTGTGATAATGGCCCACAATTTATAGGCTCTCAAATCACAGAATTCTTCGACAGTTGGAAAATCAAATGTATTATATCAACACCATATCATCCTGTAGCTAATGGACAAGCAGAATCCACGAACAAAATCATCATCAATAATATAAAAAAATGGTTAGACAGAGCCAAAGGCAATTGGCCCGGCGAATTACCAGCAGCACTATAGGCATACAGGAGTACATCAAAAACAGCTACGAGAGAAAGTCCTTTCGCACTTGTTTATAGCTCTCAAGCATTAATAACTGTGGAAATTGGTGAACCAAGTATTAGAGTAACGAAAGCTAAGGAACAAACGAATGATGTCAAACTCCAAACCAATATAGACCTACTCGAATCACGAAGATATGCAGCCTTAATACGGATGGCAGCTCAAAAGAAAATCATAGAACGATACTACAACCGCAAATCCCACCTTAGGTATTTCAAAATTGGGGACTTTGTACTTAAAAAGGTCTTCCAATCAACAAAGAAAGCAGGAACTGGTAAACTAAATCCAAATTGGGAAGGTCCCTATAAGGTCCGAGGCATAGCAGGAAAAGGCGAGTACGAGTTGGAAGCCATGGACGACAGGATTTTACCAACAAGTTGGAATGCCATTCACCTGAAGAAATACTATTTCTGAGAAAAAGAAGTACCCCCGATCAGGTACACCATGTTAGATTTTATCATTGAATATTTAAAATTTTACTAACTTTTTTAGATGAGAGGTAAAAAGCTAACCCGTCACCAGACGATGACATTAGACCTGTAAAGACGCGAGGAAATAACATAATTCCCGGTCTAGGTTTCACTTTCTGATGGATAGTTTAAAAAAGGGTTAAGCAGTCATCATCTAAAAAGTTATATAACTTCGAGTACGGAATGTTTTCCTTTTTCAGGGAAAGGACCACAAGGAAGGAATAATCAAGTGCTCGAAATCTCATTCTTCAACGCTCAAACACTTGGGGACTATATAATATGGAAGGCCAAGAAGAAGCAAAGATTACTAGAAGTCAGAATGCTCGAGCCTAAAAAACCATTCACCCAACAAGTCAAGTGACACGAGCAAAAGAACTGAAGACTCCGACATGAGAATTGCGAAAGCCTACTCTAAAATCCCTTGAACCATGTTCAGGTGAGAAGGCAAAATATTAGCTACGAAGAAGAAATGTACATCTCTTATACAAAAAACTGTTACATCTAAAACAGTTAGGGATAGAAGATCACTATCGTTGTACTTAGCCAAAACTGTTATAATCAAAACAGTTACGAATTCTTTGTACTCAAATAGAAAACTGTTATTAAAAAAAACAGTTAAGGATGAAAGATCAAAACCCTTGTATATATTCTCAAAACTATTACAACTAAAAAAAGTTGCGGATTACAATACATTTCTCTCGTATTTACAACTGATGCAAATAAAACAGTCGTGGGAAAAAACCCAATACTTACGAAAACTGTTACTAATGAAAAACAGTTACTTCCTTGTATTAACTCAAAAAAACTATTATCTACTAAAAACAGTTACGAAATACAAGTGATTATTAAATCTATTAAAACAAAACAGTTGCAACATGAGTTTTAGATGACAAATATAACACATGTAAAATGTTGTGAAAGTTCAAGCAAAAACCTCTCACAAAAACATTCTTTAAACATGTGGAAAATTCCTATTACTCTATTGCATTTTCAATGAAGTTGAGACATCTTCTTCATTAAAACATTAATTAAAAGGGCCCTAATTCACAAACAAAGCCTTTCATGTAAAAAGGTTAAAGTTTATACTACACCCATCATAAAAGGGTTCAAACTAAAGCACGCATCTTTATAAGCCAAGAGGTATGAACAAAAACCTCAGCAAAAGCGATAGACTTGAGTAAGGAGTAAGGCTCAAAATTCACAAAAGTCTCAAAAGAAAATATTGTATTAATATAAAAGCGGCTAATTAAACTAAGTACTAAGCTAAGTACGTAGCCACATAAAATGTACATTTATTTAGATGACCCTAAGTTGTCAGTTGGGGACTTTATAAATTTCAAACTTACTCCCGATGGAGCTAGGAGTAATTACACCAATCCAATAAAAAGGGGGGAATGACTAAAAAGTCTCCATTCTTGAGGAGAAGGAGGAGAGCTAGTTTGTTCTTCTGGAGGATTGTCCACTGCTTCATCCGCTAGAGAAAGATCAAGACCTTTCAGAGTCTTATCTATGGCTTCTTTAGATTTTGCAATCTCAGCATCAAGATCGAAGCCTACTAGACTCATATCCATCAGTGTGTTGTGGCGAGCATTCATATATGCCCAACTCACCTCAACAGCTGTTGACTCTTCAAGTTCATTACGGTCTCTCGACCATACCTAAATTTCAGTCTTCAAGTTGTCATTTTCAGCTTCAGCAGCTTCAAGGGCAACCTTCAAAGGTGCGACTGACTCCTCCAGATTTTGGACCTTCATCAAGGCTCCACGGATATCTTCTTAAGCTTGGGAAAGATTACGTACGAGTTCTCCAGAATACTCTTCTTTTCGCCCCAACAGGTCCTTCAAGTATCGGATCTCTTCCGTGGCTTTTGACAGTTGTTCAGCAAAAGAAGATTCAAGAGCATCCTTGTCTTTGTTGACTTGACTAAAATAAGCCTTCTCCACTGTTAGCTCTCCTTTGACAGACTTGAGTTGTTCCTTTAAGGTATCTCTCTCTTATTTTAGAGCTTCCATCTCTATTTGAAGGCTTTCATATTGTGCATTATTATCATCAAGCCCACGCAGCACTTGCAACTCTTTTTCATAGTTGGAGATTCTCTTCATAAGCTCCAGACCAATAAGGTGCGTCTGCAAAAACAGTAAAACAATTAAAAATGTTAAACTGTTAATTAACACAATATATGTACAAAAGATCTTTGAAAAAGTATATACCTTTAAGGAATTGTGCACCACCTCATTAGCCCAAGTAAGAGATGCATGGCTGTCAAATTTGGCTCTTTCTTCAGGACCAATTAAGTGCTTGAGCCACATTTCCGGCTCACTGGTACTAATCTTCTTAAATAGGCTACCACCAGCTAGAACCTCAATCATGACCCTTCTCATCCCCCTGCTGGAAGACCCTTCTTCTATAATAGAAGGCATGGAAGCAGGGACTGAAGAGACAACAGAAGAGAAAGAAGGGCCGGAAGCCAAAAGAGTCGCGAATGCTTCAACAGAGATGGAAGAAAGGGAAACCGAAGAGATAATAGGAATTGAAGGAGAAACAACAGTAGTAACTTGGGGAGCAGAAATAGCAGAAAAGTGGGGGTAGATGTTAGCCAAAAGAACATCATCAGGGTCCATTTCAAACCCTTAGTGAAATAGACGCTCAGTGGGATCTCGAGATGGAGACTGAGATTGATCACGAGAAGAAGAAGTCCTGATGGCCAACATGGAAGAAAGAGGCGCGGGAGTAGACTCGTCGTCCGAAATTACCCGTCTTCTTCTAACTCGGTGCACTAAAGCACCCTCTTCTTCACCCTCATCTTCCCCTCCTGAGCGGGAATCTTGGGCTTTCCTTTTCGAAGCACTGGTCAAAATACTATAGGCATGAGACAAAGACATCCTCGGAAGTGATGAAGATGCTCCACGGGAAAAACCTATCAGAAAAAGGAAAAGAGTTAATGAAAAAGTCAAACAAGGAAAGGAGTAAGAAAAAACTCTACATACCATGGGTCTTGACAATCCACTTATACTTTGGCGAAAAGTACTTCCAGGATCTTTCCTCGGCAGGAGCAGCAGTCAACATTCTTTCTACCCAACTGCGAATTTCAGAGACATTCTCGACAATATTCATAGTTGCTGTAAAAAAGAAGAAAACAGATACGGTGTTAGTAACACAAAATAAATTTTATGTAAATAAAATAGGTGCGAATCAAAGTACTTACGTGCACAATTCCACTTCTCGGGGAAGGGAAGATTATTTTCACCCACTAAAACAGCAGTGGGAACAGCCACGTACCTAAGGTACCAACGTCTATCTTTGTCATCGTCGGGCGTTACTAAAAACCTCTTACTCCGGGCAACCAGAGTAAAAGCCCCTTGGCGGAATAAAGCAAGAGAATATAAATGCATTAGATGATGAAATTTAAAAGGAACGGAAACCATTGAAGCTAGAACTCTCAGACAGGCGACAACACGCCATACTAAAGGTCCAACTTGTCCTAAGCAAATATTAAAAATGCGAGAAAATTCTATGATCATAGGGTCAATAGAAGGCTGAAATCCTAATGTTAAAGGGTAAGTGAAGACGTAAGAAAAACAGGTCTTAAAAGACGTAATCCTTTGAGCACTGCTTGGCACAAGAACGGGAACATTAGACTCCCAAGAACTGTGATGACCCAAAAGGTCATCCTAAGTAATTCCAGCTAAATCTGTGATCAGGCCCGAAATCCTCCGTTAATGTCACCTCGATATACGTGCGCAGCTGGGGCAGGTAGCCAGGAAGTTTCCATGTGAAAATTTGATAAAAATGGATTTTTGAATTGAATAATTGAATAAAGTTGACTTTGGTCAATGTTTTGGTAAATGGACCCGGACTCGTGATGTGACAGTCCTGGAGGGTCCGTAGGATAATATGGGACTTGGGCGTATGCTCCGAATCAAATTCCGAGGTCCCAATCCCGAGAAATTAATTTTTAAAAAAAATTATTTTCTTGAAATAATAAAGGATTTTGAAAATGAGTAATTATGTGAAAGCCGTGTTACCGGACCCGTATTATGGTTTCGGATCTCGGAACAGGTTTATTATATGTTATTTGTCCTTTCTGTGAAATTTCGTGTAAAACGGATTTGATTTGATGGGTTTCGGATCAAATGAGAGATTTAGACTTAGTTAAGTTTTGAGGATGTTCATAAAACTTGAAATTTTGTTAGGAATGTGATTTTATGCTACCGAGGTCCAAATGCAATTCCGAGGTCGGGAATAGTTCCGCTACATTAGTTATGACATGTCTGCAATATTTGAAGTCGTTCCGAGTTGTATGGGTCGGTTCGGCGCATCGTCATAGAATTCCAGAATTTCAAAGTTCTAAAGTTTTGAATTTAGGGGTTTTGGGTGGTGATTTTGAGTTTTAGCATTGCGTTTAGTGTTTCGTGGACTCGACCAAGTCCGTTTAATGATTTGGACTTGTTGGCATATTTGGGCGGGGGCTCGGGTGGGCCCAGGTGCCTCCCGGACCCCGCACGAGGCCAAAAACCACCAAAAATCACTGCTGGTGCATAGCAGCTGGTGTGACCGTAGGTGCAGTTGCCCAGCCGCAGGTGCGGGACCGCACCCGCGGTCCAGGCCTTCGTAGGTGTGGCTTCTTCCCTAGGGGCGATCCAAACTCCGCAGGAGCAGGACCGCTGGTGCAGCTCCCAACTCCGCAGGTGCAGGGCCAAAGTCTCAGGCCTTTTTCCGCAGGGGCGATCAATTTCTCGCAGGCGTGAGACCGCACCTGCGGTCCTAAGGTCGCAGGTGGAGGAACCCCTGTTGGCTGCCCCTCTTAAATGTCCAAAATTTTGGGTTTTCTTCATTTTATCCACCATCAACCTCCATTAGAGAGCATCCTAAATTGGGCAGCACCTTCCACGACCACCCACTGTAAGAGGTAAGTTAAACCCCATAAACTTCTAGTTTTAACAGTAATTCCAAGTTAAATTCACTACTAAATCATCTAAAAATCTTAGAATTAGGTGGTAACTTTAGGGTTCTTGAGGATTTTGTGACGTTCCATGTTAGGCCATGAATTCTTGTATAAATCACATAACATCGATCCTTAGACTCCGGGTAATTGATTCCTTCATGAATTTTCGAAAATCTGAACGTGTGGGCCCGGGGTCGAATTTTAGTATTCTTGGAAGAATAGTACGAAATATGTAATTAGGCTTGGGAATTTGTTTGTTGAGTACTTATCGATGTTAATAAATCCATTATGTCTAGATATTACCGATTCGGAGTTGGATTCGAGAGGGAAGGCTGTGATTGAGGCTTGACTTGAATTTTTGGATCCGAGGTAAGTGTTTGGCCTAACCCCAACTTGAGAGATTATGTATAGAGTCTTATTTTCTATGTGTAACTCATGTCCAACGTATATGCGTGGTGACGAGTGCCTATATGTTGCGGTCAAGCATGCCCGTGAGTCAATTGTGATGAAACTTACTGTATTCTTAATATTCCCCGTACTATGAGTAATTGGTGAATTAGTAGTGATACCTTGATGTTGTTTCATGACGTGGGAAGTTATTGAGTTATTTGTTTCAGTTGAGGCTTACACTGTGAAATTGTATTTCTGATGCGAGGTTGGTTATAGCTAAGACCCTTGTCGGGCATTTGTTGAGTTTGTAATTGATGATTTCTCCTTGCCGGGACAATAGAATTTTATTGAGCATTTCCATGCACTTGAGACTTATTATTGTTGACTTTCACATTATATTGTTGCTTTGTTTTATTATTTGGCACACGAGGGGACATGTCGTGCCGACTGTTTGTTACTTATCACACGAGGGGACATTCTGTGTTGATCAATGATTATTATATACGCACGAGGGGACATTCCGTGCCGAGTGTTATTATATGCGCACGAGGGGACATTCTGTGCCGAGTGATTGTGAGGTTATGCACGAGGGGACATGCCGTGCTTTATGTTGTTCATTATCTGTTTGAGAAGTTAAATTCCTGCCTTTATCTTTACATTTCAGTTATTACCCTGTTCTACCGTGCCAGCATTTTGTTGCCCCTTTTACCCCCAGTATGTTCTCCCCGTATTTGTCTTACTTGCTTACTTTCATCGACATTTTTCCTGTTATTATACAGAATTGCACAGGTACATATATTGTTGTGGGTCCTAGCCTTGTCACTACTTCGCCGAGGTTAGGCTCGGCACTTACTCAATACATGGGGTCGGTTGTACTGATGCTACACCTGCACTTCTTTATGTTGTGCAGACTACGCAGCCGGACCCAGTGATTACTGACGGTCGGAGCATCTCATCAGTTCATACAGGAGACGTCGAGGTAGAATCGCAGACGTTCGTGGGCCTTGGCGTCACCTTCTATTCTTCACTTTCAGCTCTGTCTTACTTTATATTTCTAAGACAGTCCTATGTACTTATTTTCACACCTTTGTATTAGTAATCTCTTAGACAGTTCGTGAGTATGTGACACTAGTTCTGGGATTTGTATATGGGTTTTATTTCGAAATTTCTATGTTATATTTTGGTTATTTGTTAACATTCACATTGCGGACCATCGATGCTTTAGTTATCTTGTTCATTTTAGTTGTTAATGAGTTTTATTTAGTTCAAACGGTTGCTTGTCTAGCGATTTCGCCGTTAGTCACAGTCATGACCCGAAGGTGGGATTTCGGGTCGTGACAAGAACACTCCCTACGAACAACGGGAATGTGACCTACAGTAATGATGGTAGCATATTTCTCAATGCTATCTAAAGAATTAGCCTGTTAGGTAATAGGAGAATTTACTTCTGGAAAGATTATCTCCGAAGGAATGATTTCATCAACTCTGGGTTCATGAAAGTCATCCTTGTTCCTAGAAACAGAACGAGAAGATCTACATCTCGGAGAAAACAACGACCTAGCAAAGGAAGGAAAATAAGAACCTCTAATAAAGGTACGTCCTAGACTCCTTAATCGGCCACCTCTACGACTCCTAGATGGAGAAGAAGAAGAAGCCAGAGCTTCAACATCAATAACCTTTTCAGGTTGACTTGAGGAAGACATATTTATAAAATCAAGGAGGAAATTCTTTCATAAAGGAAAAATTAAGTTATGGAACTTTTTCGTGCTAAGGAAGAAAAGAAGACGACTACTTATACTTAATGGCGATCGTCGAAACTTGGAAAGGTAATGATGAAAAGTCATAATTAAAGGTGTCACTTTGGGACTGATGCAGCCGCAAAAAGCCCTAAAAGGCGCCGGGTCGTTTCAAAACCAACCAGAAACGAACACGTGAAAGAAGCATTAAATGGAAGTGATGTACGACTCATGCACCCATAAAAGAATACAAGATTTCGAGGTAAAGCGGCGGCAAAATATTCCCGCCATAAATGAGTATCCACTTACCAAGTATTATACGCTCAATACATGGCAAGTGGGGGGACTATCTGTATTGGTAAAAAATATAGCCTCACACGTGTACAAATTTCGGATGACTCAACTAACCAGGTGGACTAAGTAAAACATCACACGTGGACAGGGGATAAAAAGGTACGGTTAATACAAGGAATTAGCCATGGAAAGATCATCAAAGAAGAAGAGACACGGTCACAACGAATCCGGATGCAATAATGGGCCGATTCGAAGATCAGTAATCAATGTCTTGTACGTTATGTAAATCCTAAAATAACCGTTACTATTCATCATTGTAACGCAATGTAATTAGGCTATGATGACAAAAATACAAACGTTGTACTAGGAGGACATCCCTATAAAAAGGACACAAAATGTAACAAGAGGATCATCTGATTTCTGGGGCAATAAGTTATTTTATTCTTTGCATATTGCTCCCAAAATTATTGCTACTTATTCTTTATTTTACTAATTCGATTATCAGTAACCCGAGTTTATCCTAAACTAAGCTTTAGTCAAAAGAATTTATTTTTTGGTTAAACAAGCATTATGCCAAATCAATAAAGTATCAATCATAAAGATTTAGTGATTCACAAAATAGAATAGATAGCACTTATTTAGCACAACATTATGAGAATAAGGTGAAATCATATAAAAGTTAGGGATTTATATAGAACACAGTTTGAATCACATCATAGACATGATATAGGCAGCAGTAATTGAACCCAGAAGCCCTAATAGGCAAACATGGGGTAAAATCACAAAATCACGGAGTATTCATGAGAATACAGTAAACATAATAGAACAGGTAAACATATTATCGCAAACAAACTCAGAACCACAGATTGAAACCAAGAACTTTTGGATTTTTAACAAAATTGAATCATACAAAAGGGGGAAAAGCTCACATAAACGTTTAACACGATGAAAAACATAGGATACTACTAAAAATAGAAATAAGAGCGTTTTTTGAAAAGGGGTTAGGAACCCTAGTTTCGAAATGAAGAGTCACTTTAGGAAAATCATAAAAACTTTTGAAAACACCAAAAATAGCTCATAATAGGCCAAGATTTGTTACAGATCTAAGAAAATCAGAGACTAGTACTTAGGCTTTCATAGAGATAACCCAAAGAGAAGGAGAAATGGCTTAGAAACCACTAGTTCTAGCCGGAAATAACAGAATCTTAGTCGGACGACCAAGGATCGCCGGAGAATGTCATGAGAGATCATAAGAAGTGAGTGAACCACCTCTGGTTCTCTTGAAAACCTCAGTACAGCATCAACCGTTGAAGGATGAGAGCCATATGCTGGGGATGGTGGTGAGACCACCATGGTTACCGGCAAATCAACGACCGGTGATGGGAGCTAGGTTTAACAGAGAGCGTCTTGAGAGAGATGAGAGAAATGAAACGGCGGAGTAAAGGAGAGAATGAGGGGGGAAGGGGGGGTAGTCTTGGGGTTTAATTATGGTGATAGGTGATCTAGAGCGTTGATCAAAATTAATCAACGGTCCAGATTAAACAAGGGGTAGCGCCGGGTGGTTAAGGCATTGGGCCTGGGTATTTGGGCTATTTTAATTGGGTTAGGATCAAATTAGTTTAGGCTATAATTAAAATAAAAAAGGCTAGTTGTTAAATACCCAATTAAATTAAATATGACGATTTATAAAAATAGCTAATAATTGTGTAAAAATGAATTTCATGAATAGAAAATAGTTAAAAATGATTACTTAGTATTTTAAAATACAAATGATTAATTTATGGATATATATAGTAGAAATCATATAATTGGGCTATAATTACAAAGTTATTGCAATTATAGCCAAAAGGTGCTAATTTGGCCGATAATGCAATAATTTTGTCTTAGTAGGAACCTAAATAATAAATTAAATTGAGAAATTCTTTTAAAATCATTTGTAATGCAATTTTGTAATTATTTATTGGAAATAAAATGCTGGATAAATTAAAATAAATTAATAAAAAATAGGAAAAATTTTAAAAAATATCAATTGCTATTAATGTATGATCTTAAGGCTATATATGCAATTTAAAAATATTTGGAGGAAAAATTGGGTATCAACACTAATCCAAAGTCAATTTTTGTCATTAAATAAATTATAACATCTCAAGCCATAAAATAATATCAAATGCAATCAGGCTCTCAATATTACCACGCACGACTTATGTTGAGTTCGTATAGCATGATCCCAAAGATGTACTATTGAATCAAGTAACTGCATGGTTTAGAAAAATGATAAATGTCAACACGGTTGAATCAGGTCCACCAGGGTAAACACGGACAAGTAGACTAGATGGCACGAGAAGAGTCCATGCGCAGGAGATAAACATCATCTCTGAATTAAGTGGTTATCCCCTAAGTGAAAAGGTTGCAAATTGATAGGGAGATGGACTTCATATTCAGGCAGGACAGAATCAAGATGAAGGAAGATCAAGGAAGTTGAGATAGACTCAGATACTTCCACCAAGGAAGAGTTGCATCAGAATTGCACATCAACATCTCAAATACAGATTCTATAAATTGTCGAAGTATTCCTGCTGAAGAGTGACGCACATATACATAAGTGAAACCAGAATTGAAAGCAAAATTACCAGAGCAATTTTCAAGCAGTTCATGTGAAGAATCCTTGTGTGACTCAAAAGCTACTTGAACCAGCTCGAAGAACCAGTTCTATTTGTTGTCTTTTGAGTATAGTTGTTTGTAGTAGGTGATTATAAATTTTATCTTTCAGATTTATCTAGAAGAAATTGTAATAGGTACACAATATTCAAGTTAGAGTTAACTTGATGTTTGTCGGAATTAGTTAGAGGCTAGTTTTCCACAAAGGGATTAGACTTAGTCCTTAGGTTTACAAAAGATTTTATTTTGTAAATGTTGTTTGGCTCATTGTCATAGTGAAGAGTTTGGGAAAATCCTATAGGGAAGTTGGTCGTGGTTTGTTCACCTTTTGAGCCAGGTGTTTTCCACGTAAATTATTGTGTTCTTTTATTTCTGCAATTACTTTTCCGCAAACTGTAGAAGTTGGAACACCTAGAAGAACCTGGTTTTTCTATAGAGACTGCACTCAAAAATTGGACACCACACAAATCACCCCCCTCTTATGTGGTATTAACGTATAAAACATCAATTGGTATCAGAACATGTTATCCTTGAAGAGCCTAACACCTTTGGGAAAAGATCAAAATGAGTGCACCACCTGGAAACTGGGAAGCACAATCAATTATAAGGCCACCACTCTTCAGTGGCTAGTATTACTCTTGATGGAAGAACAGGATGAAGGATCACTTGATTGGAGAAGATTCTGAACTCTGGGACATAGTCACTGATGGTCATTTAGCCACCATGAAGAAGGCTTCTGAAGGAATAGATGTGACAGAGACTAGAGCTGACTGCACTGCTGAGGATCTGAAGAAGTGGGAGAAAAATGCTAAGGCCAAAAAGTGGCTAGTTTGTGGACTTCGTCCAGACGAGTATAGTAGGATTCAAAGTTGCACCACTGCCAAAGAAATTTGGGATACCTTGCAAGTAGCCCACGAAGGAACACCACAAGTGAAAAGAACAAGAGGTACTCTACTATACTCCCAGTATGAAAACTTCACGATGAAAAAAGGAGAGACAATCCAAGAGATGTACACGAGGTTCACAGCACTGACAAATGAACTCAAGTCTCTTGGAAGAGTCATTCTTGAAGAGGACAGGGTGGAAAAGATCCTCACAAGGATCTTACCAATTTCCTGGGAAAGCAAAATCACTGCTATTCAGGAATCCAATAACATGGCAACCCTCAGGTTGGATGAGCTAATTGGAAACCTCACTGCCTACGAACTTAGAAGGCAGACAATGAAAATGGATGCTCCTAAGAAGGAAATAAGTCTAGCATTGAGAGTCACTAAAGGAGCATATCTGGAGGAAGATGAGATGGCCATGATCACTAAGGAATTCAGAAACTTCCTCATAAGGAAAAAGGGCATCTCAAGAGGTGGAAATTACAACAAATCAAAAGCTCCAGAAAGGCCAACCAACGAGGGATGTTACCAATGTGGAAAGACTGACCATCACATCAAGAACTGTCCTCAGTAGGATGTAGAATGCAAAAGGGAGAGTTCCAAACGAAGGAACATGAAGAAGGAACTGGTCCAACACAAGAAAAGCACAACAAAAGCTATGGGTGCTGCCTGGGGGGAAAGCTCAGATGAAGAATCAGAAGATGGTGAGAATGAAGAAAAGGCACTCATGGAAATTAATGAATCAGATGAGGAATCATATGATGAACTAGAGGTAAGTATATCCCATCTCAAAAACAAGATAAAGTTCCTATCTAAACAAAAACTCTCTGAGTTGCTACTTGATTTCATGGATGATTCCGAAGAAAAAAACAAAGAGAAAGAACAACTGTCTAAAGAGTATGTAATGTTAAAAGCAAATTGCAAGAACCAGGAAATCAGATTAAAGTGAATCTGAAAAGGAAACACTTCCTTGAAGAACCGGGTTCGTCCACTTGAAACTAAGATCCTAGAACTAAAATCTGAAAATTTAAAACTAAAACTACGAACTAGCAAAAAGACTGTTGATCATTCTTAAATCATGTTAGAAGAAAATGTGGGAAAACTAAAGGACAAGATGTACACTAAGGATGAACAGATAAGGGTACTAAAAGAAGAACTTGGTAAAGTCAAACATGAATTAGATCGAACTTGCAAATGGAATAAATCCTCTAATGCCTTGACATGGCTTCAAGAAAATCATAGTAGCAATAGAAGAGGACTTGGCTTTGGGAGTCAAATGCCCAAATGGGATCCCAAAAGCAAGTATCTCACTCTTCCGGAGAATAAAATTTGCACCCACTGTGGTAAGACTGGCCACTACAAAATTGAATGTACTGTAAAAGAGCAGGCCAGTCGAAGAAATGAAAGTTTTGTACGAAAGAAAAACTGGTTACCAAATTGGGCCAGAAAAATATTGATTCATCTTTTCTCTCATAGAAAAGGACCCAAACTAGTTTGGGTCCCTAAGAGTAACCCTTTTATTTCTTGTTGTAGGTTCAAGTGAGAGGAAACAACCAAATTTGGTACTTAGACAGTGGCTGCTCAAAACATATGACAGGGAACAAAGAACAGTTCCTTTCACTTCCAAACCTCAAAGATGGAAATGTCTCCATTGAAAATGAAAATAAAGGTGAAATTATTGGGGTTGGTAAGGTAGGTAAGGATGACACACGTTCCATTGAGAATGTGTACTTGATGGATGGCTTGAAATATAGCCTAATCAGTGTGTCACAATTATGTGACAGAGGTAACATGGTTGCATTGACTTCCACAAGCATAACCGTCGAACGTAGTTCATCATTCTTATCAACCAAAGTGATCAAAATCTTATTCTATCCAAATCTTCATAACCATGTCTTCCACACCACCCCCAGCCACATCCTCATCAACCACCCCTGAAAATAGTGTCGCTCTTGAAGACACTTGGTCAAATTCTCCATCACAACACAACTCCTTTACACAATCTTCATCAAGCTCTTAAACACCTCAAATCACTCCAGTTCCAGAAACCATTCCTGAACCCATTCCTTCACCCCAAACATCTCCAGCCATTACACCAAGCCCTACTCCAGCCCCAAGAAAACGTCGAGTGAAAATGCTAGCAAGAAAATAGTTGAATCTGGTTCTCTTGCTAGGAAATTGAATGAAAAACTTCAGGCTAGCCAGGCTCAAGATTCTGAAAATTCAAGCAAGTCTTTCAAATCTGCAAATGAGGAAGAAGCAACAGGTTCATCTGATATTGAGAAAGTACTATGTAATTAGGTCTGAACCTGAAATGGCTAAAAATAGGTTTGTTCTCATTGGTCTGTAGTAGATGTAGAAATACCTGATAGGAGAAGGAAAGTTGGGAAAAACACAGAAATTAAGAGAGAGGGAGAAGGGAGTTTTGAAAGGGGAACTGGGAAGGAAGGTTCCACACTGGAAATCTGTGGCCCCGCTCCTGTGATCGCTGAGGATTGTGTCAAGTACATAAGGGGAAGAAACTCTGTGGAAGCAGTAACAGGACTGGAAAGTCTACAATATGCAGGGGATGAACCTAGTTCATCTATTGAAGAAACTCTTATTGGCTTGATGAAAAAGTTAGGGGAAACCTAAAAACCTAAGAAGAAGATAACCCCCAAATCCAAGAAAGCTGATATTCTAGTTTCAACAAAGAAGAGAAAGGTCTCTTCAACTGCTGATGCTCATGCCCCTAAGAGTGGTGCTACTAGAAGCACTGTCAGTCAAAGTGAAGATGAAATGAAGAAAGCTATGAGAGAGAGAAAGAAGAAGAAAGTTGCTAAGGGAAATGCAAAAGTTTGAGAGCCTATTGAAGCAGTTCGAGTTGATGATGATGAGAAGGATGTGGTCCATCAAGATGAACAACCGACACAAATTGAGGTTTAGACACCAAAGCCCAAGAAGGTCAAGATTTCTTCCAAGAAGTCAGCTTCTATGTCTGCCAAACCCTCAACAATTTCTAAGCGGAACAAGTCTAAATCAAAGAAGGAAAAGTTCATTGATGATGCTGAGTGGAGTGAAGAGGAAGCATAAATGTCTGATGAGGAGACAGAAAAACTCAAAAAGTTTGGGAAGCGTACTATTCTGAAAAGGAAGCTTTCTAGGGACCTTGAGGAGTTTAGAATGATATTTCTAGTAGAAACTTTGGAAGTGCAGGGTCGGAGGGAAATGGTCCTTCATCTCGATGGTAGGCTTGCTAGGAATGATTTGGTGTAGTTTATGGCCAATGCAGAGGTTAAAGATGGAAGGGTGTCTACTATGGTCCAGGGAGTTGATATTTCTTTTGATGCAAAGAAACTGGGGGACATACTGCATATCCCTTTTGAAGGGTATGATGACTACACAAGGAAGAGGTGGCCTAGTTTGGATGGATTGCCTTCAGCCCTTCAAATCAGAAGGTTTTTCTATGAGAATGAGCAAGAGCTGGAACCCAGGGCAGTGTTTAAGAGTGCGATGAGGCCTCAGCACAAACTGCTCTTTGATTTTGTGATCAAGTGCTTACTGCCTAGGCAAGAGCGAAGGCATATTGCAAGCTATATGGATCTCACCCTCATGGAGTGCTTTTACAGTGGTAAACAAATCAATTGGCCGACTTTCATCATTCAACTCCTAGATAGGGTTGTAAATGGATCCAAGTCGCATGCTATACCGTATGGGTTCATCCTAACTGCTGTGCTTGCTCACTTCAAGGTTCCAGTGAAGAAGGCTGAAATGGCGAATGCTAAGGACCACTTTGGGAAGAACACGCTACTAACCTGTGACTACATTGTGAATATTCATGAGGATGAACCTGGTTCATCTAGGAAAATTCATTTTAATAACAAGGTCAGGACGCTTGTGCATGAAGGTGAGGTCAAGGATGCTGAGATCCTTCGTTTTAAAACTCGCCTTAGGGAGGTTGAAGCTAAGCGGGATGCTCTCAAAGCAAAATTAGCTAAGGAAAATGAGAAGAATGAGGGTGTATTACAACAGATGCTCTCCCTTCTTCATGTCAAGAACACAACCTCTATAACCCTTCCCAGCCTTAGGTGTTCAGTGCCTCCAAAAACCCCTCTATGACCCAGTTTGGGATTGTCTGATTCTATTTTTTTTTGCTCATGGTTGTGGCTATTTTTATTTCTTTTTGTGTATGGTCCCTGAAAAATTATCCAATCAATGAATTTTGCTATTCTGTTATTGACTTCTTCTCAGTTTCTTAAATAGCTTACATTTCTTGGTTCCTTTTGATGATTAATTCATGATTTTCACCTACAGTTGCCTCAATGGCCATGCGTAATTATTAAAATTCTGGTAAGTTCATCATTTTGCAACATTTCGATGATGCCAAAAGGGGAAAGATGTGTGCTTTTCCAAAATTGTGATGTTTATAACCTAATGAACCTGGTTTCTCCATGATAAATGCTTAATGCTATAAAAAGTGTCTATGTTGGATTGAAGTATTTACAGGTTTAAGCACAGAGTTTGTCATCATCAAAAAGGGAGAATTTGTTGAATCAAGTCAATGCATGGTTTTGAAGAATGACAAATGTCAACACAGTTTAACCAAGTCCATCAGGGAAAACACAGACAAGTAGACTAGATGGCACGAGAAGAGCCCATGCGCAGGAGATAAACATCATCTCTGAATTAAGGGGTTATCTGCTAAGTGAAAAGGTTGCAAATTGATAGGGAGATGGACTTCATATTCAGGTAGGATAGAATCAAGATAAATGAAGATCAAGGAAGTTAAGATAGACTCAAACTCTTCCACCAAGGAAGAGTTGCATCAGAATTGTACATCAACATCTCAACTACTGATTCTATAAATTGTCGAAGTATTCCTGCTGAAGAGTGACACACATATACATAAGTGAAACAAGAAATGAAAGAAAAATTACCAAAGAAATTTTGCAAGAAGTTTATGTGAAGAATCCTTGTGCGACTCAAAAGCTACTTGAACCAGCTCGAAGAACCAGTTCCATCTATTGTCTTTTGAGTATAGTTGTTTGTAGTAGGTGATTATAAATTGTATCTTTCAGCTTTATCTAGAAGCAATTGTAATAGGTACGCAATATTCAAGTTAGAGTTAACTTGAAGTTTTCCATAATTAGCTAGAGGCTAGTTTTCCACAAAGGGATTAGAGTTAGTCCATAGGTTTACAAAAGAGTTTATTTTGTAAATGTTGTTTGGATCATTGTCATAGTGAAGAGTTTGGGAAAATCCTATTGGGAAGTAGGTCGTGGCTTTTTCACCTTTTGAGCCAGGTGTTTCACGTAAAATTGTTGTGTTCTTTTATTTCTGCAATTACTTTTCCGCAAACTGTAGAAGTTGGAACACCTAGAAGAACCTGGTTCTTCTATAGAGACTGCACTCGAAAATTGGATACCA
>ML399297.1:0-33904 GCA_005239525.1 Nicotiana knightiana | reverse complement strand
AAAATTGGATCCCACACAAATCCCCCCCCCCCCCCTCTTATATGGTATTGACGTATAAAACATCATATACAATGTGCACTGTCTAGGGTCGAATGGCATGAACCATAGATGCATCTATTAAACTGCCGAGGTGTGCGGCCCGCTCCCATGAGAATAAAAAAGTTTACCTCGCTCACGAAAGTACTTGCGATGAGAGATGACATAGATTTCTCAGAGTTATTAAATATTATTCAATTCTTTCCCCAAAATAAGAAATCTAACTTGGAAGTTTTCAACTTTAAAATCTCTACTCTCGGCTCTATTCAAGATAATTAATATGCATAATAACATGACAATACCATTAAAGCATCATGTAAACCTAAGACTACCCGGACATTTCATGGGGTATAGCTACGCACGGACTCTCGTCACCTAATGCGTGCGTAGCTCCCCACAAAAGTAATTCACAACAAAAATACACCTACAAGATTAGTTCCCTCTTACAAGGTTAGGAAAGAGACTTACCTCGTTCTCAAGCTCACTTTTGGTCCACAAATACGCTTTAAATCCACAACTCAGTGCCAAACAAACCGAAACTAGCCAAATATTATATAAATATGTCAATGTATACTCAAAATTCCTTTAACTATTAGGGTAATTACGCCCCCCTAATTGGAAGAATTCCTAAAAATTAACCCCGGGCCCACGTGCTCGGATTAAAATTTTTTGGAAGATAGTTATTACTCATAACCTCATGAACTCAAATAAATCATTTTCACCTAGTTTCCTAATCATTTTCGTGGTTAAATCCCATTTTTATCAAACCCTAGGTTTTTAACTAAACCCATAAATTTCACAATTGGACATGTTAAAATCTACCCATAATCTATGTATTGAACTTACATTGGGTAGGAATTACTTACCTTCAAATCTAGGTGGTAACCTCTGTCTAAGAAGCTCCAAAAACCGCCCAATAAGTGAAATAAATGAACCAAAATGGCCCAAGTCCCGTCTTAAATGAACCTGTCTGCCTCCAGTGATTTCCGCTTCTACTGAGAATTGGCCACTTCTGCGGCTCCGCATCTGCGGAAAATGCATCGCAGATGCGTCCCTCCCCAATTGACCTCCTTTCTCTTCTTCAGTGCCCTCTTCGTATCTGCGGACTCGCAGATGCAGTCGAGCCTTCGTACGTGCGCCCCTGTCCCTCCAACTCAAGGTCGCTTTTGCGGTCGCGCATCTGCGCCCCCATGTACGCACCTGCATACACAGCCCACGCTTCCCAAATGCACATATGTGGACAATGAGTCGCTTCTGCGGTGCCCCACTTGCAGTCAATCCTTCGCAGGCGTGAACACACCAGAAGCCCTGCTACTTCAGCAACGTCTTCCAAGTCCAAACGGGTTTTGCGCATCATCCGAATGGCGTCCGAAGTCCTCGAGGGCTCGTCCAAGCATACCAAGAAGTTTGAAATCATAAAATGAACCTGCTCAACCCTCTCGAAACACCGAAAACAACACAAAAACTAAGAATCACACTCCAAACCAAATCGAATCAACTTATGAACTTCGAGTTCTTCTAACTTGCTTCGAACGCGCTGAATCATACTTAAACTACTCGGAATGACACCAAATTTTGCATGTAAGAATCACCATACGGAACTATTCTCGGGCTCAGAATCCCAAACGGACCTGGATAGCACCAAAACCAATTTCAAACCAAATTTAAAGAACTTCAAAAACCTTCAATGTGCCAACTTTCAATATTAGGAGCTGAAACGCTCTCGGGTCATCCAAAACCCGACCTGAACATACGCCCAAGTCCAAAATTATCATACAAACCTACTGGGGCCATTAAATCTCGGTTCCGAGGTCATTTACTACAAATTTTGACACACATCAAACTTACCCCTTTTAAGCTAATATTAAGGAACTAAGTTTTCCGATTTCAACCTGAACCCTTCCAAACTTGAAATAACCATCCTCGCAAGTCATAAAACAGTAAAAGCACATACTGGGAGTTTGTTTAGGGGAACAGGGATATAGAAGGCAAAGCGACTGGTCGAGTCATTACACATGTAAAGAACTGTGATTACATGATATTTATTTATTAGTTACTATGAACAGGCAAAAATAAAAATCAAACTGCTCAATCATATTTAACCATGGATCCATCACCAATCAATTGGTCTATTTTTCCATAAGGTTGCTCAAAGAAGTCTGCCACATCCAAATGGGAGATGTTAAATTCATTGTCAGAAACAAAATTAGCTTTAGGGCCTTTATTCTTTAGAGATGCTTGATAAAGCTCAACCAAATGTTTTTGTGTACGATAAATATTTTCCCAATGCTCTTTTCAACTACAATGATAGCATTCAGTTTCTGAACCCTTTCCTTTGGCTTCTCATCTTTCCCTTTCCATTTTTGGTGGTTATTTTTCTTTTGGGGGATGATTAACACCAGGATAATTTCTTCCTTAGCCAAGGCCACAACCACATCCACAAACAGGGCCACGGCCTTTTTCACGCTTAGCATAATAGGAATACACCTCATTCGCTTCAGGCAATAGTGTAGACCCAGTGGGTGGATTATCGTGATTTCTCATGAGCAAGTTATTGTTTCGTTCAGCTACAAGGAGAAAAGAAATCAACTCAGGGTACTTCTTGAAACCTTCCTCTCGATACTGCTACTATAAGACCATATTGGAGGCATGAAATGCAGTGAACATTTTTTCAAGCATATCATAGTCAGTGATACTATCTCCACAAAGTTTCAATTTACAAGTAATTCTGAACATCGCGGAATTATATTCAGATACAGACTCAACGTCTTGCAGCCTCAGATGAGCCCAATCATATCGTGCTTGTGGAAGAGGGACCAATTTTAAATTGTCATATCATTCTTTTAAGCCATTCCACAAAACAAACGGATCTTTGACTGTGAGATATTCTATTTTCAACTCTTCGTCAAAGTGATAAGGCAAGAAAATCAAGGCCCTAGCACGGTCTTGGGTATATGCTTTATTTTAATCTTAAATGGCGTCTCCAAGACCCATTGCATTACATAGATTTCAGCATCCAACACCCATGATATATAGTTCTTGCCCGAAATTCCAAGGGTAAAGAACATTCTTTCATAATATCAGTCATAATTAAAAGATGAAAAAAATTATACTTTAGTCTTCCCAAAGAACTTCTTTAAATGGTAGAGTCTCGTGCTGATAATATGAAATAAAAAAATAAAAAAGAAGAAGAATTTTGCAAAAAAAAGAGAGATAGAATTTTATTGATTTAGAGATGAATTACAATCGAATAAGACCCTCTATTTATAGGGAAAATGTAACTTAGTCACCAAGTAACAAATCCTATGATCTCTTGAAGATATAGACATTCATCTTAAATATAATTCTATTGATAACACAAACTTTAATATAAAAGCCAAATAATTCAAACAAAGAGTCTGTGGGAAATGGGAAAATTTTAAGAGGGGCCACTCGCTACATGATCACTATTATGATTGGTGATAGCCTAAAAAGCTATGGATGAGCTCACATTTACACCACAGTTTTAGAAAATTTAAGTGGAGTTCACACGTTTCAAAAAGATCTGTTTTTGTCATGTTTTTTTTTAATTATGTAGCTCACATTAACCAGAAGCTCCTATCATTCTCCCTTATTAATACTAGTAAATTAAATTAAAGTAATAATATGAAAGGAATTAATGCAATTAATTTTAAGAAAAATGTGGTTTGTATAAGGGAAGATATAGTTCAAACTTCCACTATATAGTTTGCACGATCACTTTTTCCCTTCATTTTTATTTGGTAGGAGAAACTGAAAAGGTAGATGTAACGACATGGCCGATTGTTTTGCTTTGTAGAACCTCATGCCCTCAAATAAGACTTCCCGTACTTGCTTTTAGTGATTTATGACTTGCGGGGATGGTTGGTTTGGGATTTTGAAGAGTTTGGGTTGGAATTGGAATACTTGATTCCTTATGGTTGGCCTAAAAGGCCAAGTTTATCTTCGGTGTACATTTTGAGTAAATGACCTCGGAATCGTGATTTGAAGGTTCCAATAGGTTAGTATGATAATTTCGGACTTGGGCATATGTCGGAAACGGGGTTTGGATGAACTCGGAGCGTTTCGGCGCCAAATAGTTAAAATAGGATTCTTGAAGTTTCCTAAGTTCAGAAATTGTGGTTTGGGACGTGTTTTGATGACATCGAGGTCCAAATGGAATTTCAAGGCCGGTAATATTTCCTAATGTCATTTATGACTTGCACGCAAAATTTGGTATCAATCCGAGTAGTAAAAGTACGTTTCGGCGTGTTTGAAGTAGATTTAAGAACTTAAAGATCATAAGTTTGATTCCATTGGTTTTACGGTGTGAATCTTAGTTTTAATATTGTTTCAAGCATTCCGAAGGTTCGAGCGAGTCCGTTTCATGATTTAGAACTTGTTGATATGTTTGGACGGGGGCCTCGGGGGCCCCGAATACCATTTTGATGTTGCGCGAGGTGAGTCCAAGCTCAAAATAAGCTACTGGTGCACCAGTTCTGGTGAGACCGCACATGCAGTTGACAAGCCGCAGACGCGAGACCGTAGAAGTGATCGATCCCTCACAGGTGCGGCCCAAGGGGAGGAGCCCACGAACCGCAGATGTCTCCTTTTCCGCAGAAGAGGAATCGCAAAAGTGGCTTCCAGACTGCAGATGTGGCCCTAGTCAGCCCGGCCAAATTCTGCAGGTGTGGACCTTCCCTCGCAGAAGAGAGACCGCAGATGCGGTCCCTTAATCGCAGGTGCGGAAATCGCTGAAGGAAATGCCTTCATTTAAAATGAAAAATGTGTTGGTGCACCAGTTCTGGTGAGACCGCACATGCAGTTGACTAGCCGCAGACGCGAGACCGTAGAAGCGATCGATCCCTCGCAGGTGCGGCCCAAGGGGAGGAGCCCACGAACCGCATATGTCTCCTTTTCCGCAGAAGAGGAACCACAAAAGTGGCCTCTAGACCGCAGATGTGGCCCTAGTCAGCCCGGCCAAATTCTGCAGGTGTGGACCTTCCCTCGCAGAAGAGAGACCGCAGATGCGGTCCCTTAATCGCAGGTGCGGAAATCGCTGAAGGAAATGCCTTCATTTAAAATGAAAAATGTGTCATTTCATTTCTTGGGCGATTTGGGAGCTTCCCAATAGGGGATTTCGGCCTAGCATTTTGAGGTAAGTAATTTCTACATAATGTTAGTTTAATACATAGATTAGGGGTAGATTGCAGCATGGGAATTTAGTGAAAATTGTGGGTTTAGAGTAAAACCTAGAGTTTTGATAAAAATAAGATTTAACCACGAAATTTGTTATGGAATCTAGTGAAAATCATATATTATTTATCCTAAGGTTATGAGTAACAACTTCCCTTAAGAATTTCCGAAATCAAAGCATGTGGGCTCGGGGGTGAATTTTAGGAATCTCGCAAACTAGCTTGGGTAATCATTTAAATGGGGGAAATTATGAACTTTTGAGAATAGATTGATTAGTTTATGTAATGTTTGGTTAGTTTTGAGTTGTTGGTAGATGAATTCGGAGGTTCGGGCGCATTATTGAATCAAGAAGTAGGCTTAATACGAGGTAAGTCTCCTTTCTAAATTTATAAGAGGGAAAATTCTCCATAGGTGAACTTATATGACATGTGAATATTTGTGGGGGACTACGTATGTACTAGGTGATGAGGGTCTGTGCGTAGTAACTATTCTTGTTATGCCCGGGTAGTTTAGGCTTACACCATGCTTTGTGAACGTTGTTAATTGATTTATATGCACTATTATTATTTAATGTAAATTTATTTCAAGATCCTAAGAATTTGAAGGTTTCCAAGTAAATCATTAATTTGAAAGACGAATTGAGGAGAATATGTTATGTTTATGTGTAACCGCTTCGCAATTATATTCCGCGAACAAGGTGATTTCTTCCACTACTGTCATGGGAGCTGGTCGTCCGCCTCGGCAGGTTAATAGATGCATCTATGGTACACGTCGTTCGACCCTTCGGCAGTGCACATTTTATCATTTATTGGTTCAGACTATACATCCACGGCATTATGTGCGCATGTTTTGCTTGGTTTTTTTCCATGATTTTTAAACTATAATACATGCCTTGGAATACAAATTGTTAAATGAAATGATAATAATTTAAACACATGTGTTTACGGGAAGACATGTCATTCCTTGTCATAAATTGCTATTACTCCTTGATATTCATGCTTAGTCTTATATTTAAATAAAATATTTGGCCCTAGTAAGTGTCAAGTCGACCCCTCGTCACTAAATCCTCGAGATTAGACCGGATACTTACAGGGTACATAATGTTTATGTACTCATGCTATGCTTTTGTACTTAATTGTAGAGGTTCTGAAGAAGGTGCATCTGGATACCAGTCCAGAGCACGTTCTTAATACTCAAACAGAGATTTCACTGTGAGTTGCTTCTTCTGATGTTGTTCAGCAGCGCGTTAGAGTCTTTGCTTTTGCTTATTTTGTTTATTCTATTTAAGGTAGTAGGGTAGATGTATTCTTTCGTTCATTCTACTAGATGCCCATATACTTGTGACATTAGTTCCTGGCACACACATTGGTAGACTATTCTTTTGGGGATGTAATTATTTAAATTTGACTCCTTTTTATCATTGCAATCTAAATTGCCTTAGTCATTTGCTATTTTCAAT
Source organism: Nicotiana knightiana (assembly GCA_005239525.1). Classification (NCBI taxonomy): domain Eukaryota; kingdom Viridiplantae; phylum Streptophyta; class Magnoliopsida; order Solanales; family Solanaceae; genus Nicotiana; species Nicotiana knightiana. Next base: position 27,216 of record ML399297.1, on the reverse strand, counting down.
ATCTTAGTAAATTAAACTAAGATATTGTTGGAAAGGGTTTTAACAAAATAAATAGGACTCACTAAATGAATAGTGTTGTCTTACCGAACATCGTTGTTGGGCGCCATCGCGACCTAGAAAGAATTTGGGTCGTGACAATATGGTATCAAAGCTCTAGCTTCACGTAGGTCTCACAAGTAATGGGAAAACATAATAGAGTCTTGCGGATCTGTACAGAGACGTCTGTATTTATCTTCGGGAGGCTATAGAGTGTTAGGAAATTACTCTTTATTCATCTTCTATCGTGCAGTTGATGGTATATTAAATTTTATTGTTCTATTCTCTCACAGATGGTGAGGACGCGTATGAATGAAATTTCATACCCGAGAGGAGCCGCTCCACTCGTTGCTAGAGGCTGAGCAGAGTCCGAGGGAGGGTACCGGCTTGATGTAGGGGACGAGGGCATCCCAGAGCTGCCCCAATTGCACCACCAGTGGATACAACAGAGGATCCTATTGTTGAGGATCAGCGTGAGGTGCCAGTTGTTTAACCAAAGAATTAGATTCTTTGACCAAATCTACTTTTAGGATGAACATGGGTTACTGATAATCAAAAAAATAATATTCAGTAAAAGAAAATTAATGAACGACGATAATATGATGCTCAGAAAGTAAAGTTTATTGTCTTCGAAGTTCAGATGATCCTTACAAGTTATATTCCCCTCCTTTATATAGGGGGTTTCCTAATATAACGTCTACTTATTGCAATTATCGCCCATTAATGATTAATTATTACATTAATGGGGCATTACAAAGGGTAACCCTAACTGTTGTATGAGGATCCCTGAATCTGCCCATAGCTCTGTCTGGATTCATTCTGACCGTATCTCTTCCCTGTCTCAATCAGGTTGAGTTTCCCGTGACTGGTTAACCTATAGGTTTATTGATCTGCAGCTCTTAGTTCGGTACCTCTTTATAGAATCATATCCAACTGTTGTGTTTTCCTCGGTCCACGTAGCCGGCTGAGTTGTCAAGAATCACCTTACGTGTGAAACTCCTTTTTACCAATACAGATAGTCCCCTCACTTACCATTTATTTATCGATTATTTGGTAAGTGGATACGCACTTATGACGGGAATATTTTGCTGTCGCTCTACCTCAAAACATTGTATCCTTCTCTGTACATAGGAGTCGTTTGTCACTTCCATTTAATGCTCAAACCACGTGTCCCTTCCAGATTGGTTCTGCAGTTACTAGGCGCCTTTTAGGGCTTTTTGCGGCTGCGTCAGTTGTATTTGTAAAAAAGAGTCTCACACATAAGCAAATTCTTAACAACTCAGCTAGCTACGTGGACCAAGGAAACGCAACAGATAGACTTGATTCTAGAAAGAGGTACGGGACAAAGAGGCACGGTCAATAAACCCATGAGTTCATCAACCACGGGAAACTTAATGACAAAGAAGAGATACGGTCACAGTGAACCCAGATGAAGCTACGGGAAGATTCGAGAATTAATAATTAATGACTTATATGTTACGTAACTCCTATACAACAGTTACAGTTATCCTTTGTAACACCTCATTAATGTAATAATTAGCCATTAATGAGCAATCATGACAGGAACCAAATGTTATACTAGGAAACCCCTATATAAAGGGAAGAAATGTAACCCATAAGGGCATCTGAATTCTCGAATACAATCGACTTTACTTTTTGCATGCTACAATATTGTTTATTACTCATTTTTTTTATTTATCGTATTACTTTCTTTATTATCCCTAACCCGTGTTTATCCTAAATAGCTTTGGTCAAAGAATCTAATTCTTTGGTTAAACAAATTGTTCCGTTACCGGGAAACTGATAATCATAATTTATTTTCCAATCGATATCCTTTAAACAATGTCGAATTCCAACAACAACAACAACAACAACAACAACAATGACGACAACAACCATCAGGAAAATGGAACCCCAGTTCCAACTCCTCGAGGAACCCCACGTGGTTCAAGGGAGTCATCCCCGAAAAGATCCGACAACCATCATAACAATAATGAGCAAACGATAGAGCAGGATCGAATAAAGAAAATGATTGTTGAATATGTGGAGCAAGCTTTGCAAGAGTTTGCAAGAGGATTACCACAGGCACCACCAACACCATTAACACCACCTCCAAATAATACAATCATCGCGGAAAATCCTCATTCTGGGTTAATAATCTCAGCCAGGGGTGACACTCCAAATAAATCTCTTGAAGCAAGGTCTGGTATGACTAATAACTCTGAGTTATAAAATTTATTGCTAACCATGCAGATAAAAATGAAAGAACAGAATGATCGCATCGAACAAATCCCTGGAGTACCGCTGATTATCAAAGGCATCGACGTTGATAGATATTCTCAACAACCCTGGAAGTCAAGTGCAGTGTCCTTGCCTATACCCAATTATGGTGGAACAACTTACCCACATAATCACGTGACTACTTTCACTACTAGAGCAAAAGACAATGATTTAAAAAAACAAGAGATTGAATCAGTCTTTCTCAAGAAATTTGGGGAAACACTCACAAAAGGAGCCTTAACCTGGTATTCTCTTCTCCCTGAAAATTCTATTGATTCTTTTGCTGAGCTTGCAGATTCGTTTACAAAAGCACACTCTGGTGCCCAAAAAGTTGAGAAAAGAATGGAAGACATATTCAAGATAAAGCAAGGAGACACGAAATTACTCTGCGAGTTTTTAGACAGGTTTCAACGAGAAAGAATACAATTACCCAGGGTGCCTAATAATTGGGCAGTCATGGCATTTGAAAGCAACTTAAACGATAAAAGCTCAGAAGCCACGAGAATGCTCAAGGAAAGTCTAAGACAATTTCTAGCTACGACATGGAACGATGTATACAACATGTATAGTACTAAACTCAGAATAGAAAAAGATATCATTGCTTGATCGAGAGACGAGGAGTATTCCAGATCCAGACGTCTAGAACCGGAGAAAAGATCAGGTAAAAACAGGTACGATCCTTACTTAGGACCCTCGGGACGTCACACACATCCCAGGTTCAAAAATACTAGACCGTCAGGAAGATATATAGTCTCATGCTCGTCTAGATCCAGGAAAGATCGAAATGAACGGTCTAGAGGTAATACCCGAATTGGGGACCATAACTTTAACGTAAGCACTACTGAACTTGTCTCAATACTAAGAAATATGGGAGACAAAGTTAAATGGCCCAAAGAGATGTCGTCGAATCCAAATAGGAGAAATACATATCAGTGGTGTGAATTCCATAATGATCATGGACACAGAACTGCAGATTGTAGATTTTTACAAGGTGAAATAGAACATTTATTAAAACAGGTCCATTTAACAGAGTTGTTTAGTGATAAAGGTAAAGAAGCATACATGAAGAACATGAAAGAGCCTCGAAAGCCTCCCTCTCCGAAGCCAACTGTTAACGTGATACATAGAGGAGAGGAAGTAAATGGAATAGTTTGTCAATTAGCGTCAATGATCACAAATACCCATGGAAAGCGGGTTCGAGAAGATCCAAATGAAGACAAAATAATCTTTGATGATGCAGACTTTGGTGGACTGATGCTTCCATATAATGATGCAGTGGTAATATCTTTACTTATTCATGACACTAACGTTAAAAGAGTATTGATTGATCCAGGCAGTTCAGTCAATATCATTTTGATAAAATTCGTAGAAGAAATGCTAGTGGAAAATCAAATGATCGCAAAGGCACTAGCCATATCTAGGTTCGATAATTCTACAGTGATAACCAAATGAGAGATTGAACTTAATACTTACGCTGGAGGAGTGGTCAAAACACAAAATTTCAAGTCATTGATACAGAGATGGCTTACAATGTCATTTTGGGAAGACCGTGGATTCATGATATGAAAGCGGTCCCATCCACCTTACAACAGGTAACGAAATTCCCATCAGAATGGGGAGTGAGACAAATTAGAGGTGACCAACAAACTTCCAAAAATATAACTCGATAGCACTTCACAACAAAAAAGATACGGGAAATGTTGAAGTCTACCAAACGGAGGCCAATGGACAAACAGGTATGGAAAAAATCTTTGATCAATCATGTATAAAGGAAATTGTCACGACCCAAAATAGAGGCCAGTCGTGATGGCGCCTATCATGGAACTAGGCTAGCCAGAACTTCACTCAAATTATAATAAACTCCCATTTACCTCTTTACTATATTGATTATTCCAAAAAACCTCTTCTTTTTTTCTTACAATTATAAAGACAGTCAAAACTATACTGAATAATAAATACAACCCCCGAGAACCCAGAATCACTGGTCATGGGCATTTACATAAATATAGAACTTAACGAAAATAAATTCTAGAATATTAAACAAGAGAGGGAGCAGGACTGCGGACGCATGCAAACACCTTGCAAACCTCCGAGGATCTCTGGAACAGATAGACAACTCACCCTGCCCTGACACCTGAATCTGCACACAAGGTGCAGGGAGTAATGTGAGTACGCCAACTCAGTAATAATGAAAATAAATCAGGTCTGAGCAGCAAGAAACACATCAAATCAATGTTACAATACTCACAGCCTTACTTTCCAATAGTATACATAAATATCTGAAATCATCATGCCTTCGAAAGCAACTTCATAAAATTTCTTAAAACATTGCACATTTTTAGTAACTTTAAAACAAGATTTGGTATGCAAATGAATGCAGAGAAATCATAGTAGCCCCTCGGGCAAAACATATTCCATAACTCAGTGTGAAAGTAGTAAAATCATCAGTAGCCCCTCGGGAAAAACATATTTCATAATCAGCCCCTCGAGCATTTCCTCACAATCCCTCAGCACCTCACAGTCACTCATGCCTCCCAATCACTCGTCACTCGGCCTCCCATCACTAGTCACTCGGCACTCGGTGCGCTCACTGGGGGTGTGTACGGACTCCTGAAGGACTCCTTCATCCCAAGCGCTAATATCACCCAGCACCTCACCATCACACTTGGCCCTCGGCCACACTCAGTGGAACCACTCGAAAAGCCCCTCGGGCGAATCAGTAAGAATAGGGTACTCGACCCAAAACATCAGTTTAATCTCAAGTGGTGTAAATCATGCTGAGTTTCAATTAAAACAGTATGCACAATGATGCCGAGTAAAAACCATCAACAGGTAGTGAGGAAACCAACAGTGAAACACCGTCAAAGAGTCTCAACAGATCGGCACGAGGCCCCAAACACGGCTAATAGCCCAAATATTCCACAAATCTTTAGAACATAACATAAGTTTTTGAGTAAATATGCAACTCATTAGTTGCCACGGAGAGGACCTAGTCCAATCCAAAAATCAGTATGCTCCACATATTCGTCATCCGACATGTGCGCCATTCCAACTTCAGTGAGAAAACAATGCAGTCCGGGGTTCCATACCCTCAGGACAAAATTTATAACTATTACTTACCTCTATCGAGCCACAACACTAGTCCGCTATGCTCATGTCCCTCAAATTGGCTACCGATTGCTCTGACTCTAGCCAAAATGAGTTCAACATCATCAATATATACTCAAAGAACTCAACCCAATCGAAAACAATCAAATTACACAAAAATCTCGAAATTCGGCCAAAACCGAGCCCCGGGCCCACATCTCGAAATCCGAAAATTTTTACATCATTGGAACCCTCGTCCTCTCCCGATTCTATACATACCAAGAACACCAAACTCGGACCAGAATTACCCACTCAAATCCTCAAAAGAAAAATCAATTCTCATGGACCCTTCTTCTCCAATCTTAACTAAATTTCCAGAAATTTTATGGTTTAATCACTTAAGAATGGACATAAAAATGAGTTATGAAGTTAAGAACCTTACCTCCAAGTTATTTCCCTTGATTCCCCTTAAATTCCCTCTCAAAAGCTCTCAAGCTCGCATGCAAAAAGGGAGAAAATGACAACCCAATTCGCACTTCCGGCCTTTAAAACATTCTGCCCAGCTAAAATAATTCCTTCACTGCGATCGCAAACTTTGGCACGTGATCGCGAAGAACAAACTTGTTGCCCCATCAATTTACCTTACGCGGTCGCGGACAACCTCACGCGATCGCGATTCATCAAGACTTAAACCCACGCGATCGCAAACTATTTCACGCGATCGCGAAGAACAAAGCTCAACTCACCCACGCGCCCCTTTAACTCTACGCGATCACATACAATACCACGCGATCGCACTGGTCAACCACTCATACTCACGCGATCACAAACCATTCCACGCGATCGCGATTAACAAAAATCTTGCCTCACCAATTAACCCTACGCGATCGCAAACATCCTCATGCGATTGCGTAGAAGGAAACCAGAACCTTACACCAGCAGCAATCTGCCCAGATTTCAAGCCAAAAGTTGGTATGTTAACCATTCGAAACAAAGCCAAGGCCCTCGGGACCTCAACCAAACACACCAACATATCCCATAACATCATTCAAACTTAGTCGAGCTTTCGAAACACCGAAAACAACACGAAAACACTAAATTTACATCAAATTCAAGCCTAAGAACTTTGAAACTTCCAAATCTCGCCAACTACGCCGAAACCAACCAAAACACCCCTGATTAACCTGAAATTTTGCAGACATAACCAAAATGACATTACAAAACTGTTCTAACTTCCGGAATTCAATTCTGACCTCGATAGCCTATTTTCCACTGCCGACCGAAAATCGCCAAAATCTCAATTTCGCCAATTCAAGCCTAAACCTTCCACGGACTTCCAAAATCCATTCCGATCACGCTTCTAAGTCCCAAATCACCTAACGGAGCTAACCAAACCATGAAAATTCCAATCCGAGATCAAATACAAACAAGTCAACTCTTGGTCAAACCTTTCAAATTTCAAGCTTCAATTGAGAACTGTTTTTCCAAATTCATTCTAATTTACCTGAAACCCAACACCAACGATTTACATAAGTCGTAATACACCACACGGGGCAAGTCATGCCCGAGAATTGGCGAGTGAAGTGCAAAGGCTCAAACGACCGGTCGGGTCGTTACATCTTCCCCCACTGAAACACACGTTCGTCCTCGATCGTCCCCAGAGTTGTTCCAAAAGCCAATTGTTCCCTGAATATCCTTGCCATGCATATACTCGGGGGTGATCCCACGTCACCCTATCTCATATAGGTACAATAGCACAATACCGCTGAAATTCGAAATCCAAATCCTGGCCCATAAATCATAGAACCAAATTCCCACTTCTGAAATAATTATATATATATATATATATATATATATATATATATATATATATATATAAGATCAAAATTTCCATAACTATAAACTGAACAAGCCCGAACATGCTGAATCAGGCCATATACATACCCTAGATGAAATCACATAAAACACCGCGTGACCCAACTCTCATAACAATAACCTTTAAGTTCAATAACTGCTCCGAACAACCCAATACCGACATACCACCTCTTATCAAGAAATGCCTCGCTCTAACACTTCCATACACTGTCGATGATGAAAGAAGCACGTAGAACCAACAACCATTCGTCCGATCAACCAACATGAAACTCCCCCTTCCCAAAAAGGAATTATAGCAGATTTCTAAGCCGACTCCCGATATAATCCTTTCAGATGCTGTAGAAAATTCTGCAGATGTTCATCCTAGGTTCAATGACCTCCTCTCATCCATCACAACCACCCTGATAACATGACACTAACCATTCAACACATCGTTACAATTCGGGACCAAAACCTGTGCAACTTGGGCACTTAGCAGCATCTTCCCAATGAAATCAAATTATATAAAAGACCCACACGAGAGGACTATCCTGCCATTAACAATTACCATTACCATATCATACTAATAGCCTGGCATACACCGTAAAAATTCAAAAACACATCAATCCGATACCAAAGGTCATACCCCTACATAACTCCGCTACATTGTGCGATCTCATCCAACCACTGGTCCACTTGGAATATTTCAAGACACCTTGCCCAAAAATCCATAACCATTCAAAATTCAACATCAAGCACTCAAAGTGCATTGCCATAACCACGGGGGAAACCGGACGATACCATGCCACCCGAAACATAAGGTATATAACCAACACAACTCAATCCTGCAACGCCCAATTACTTACCTTACTCAAATCTAGCTATAAAGACCAATTAGAATCGCACCATATGTGCATATAACCAATAATCACCACTCCTCACCACACTGAAGGGTAACTCATAGATCACTCTAGAACATGAACTAATCAATCACCATCGAATGGTACCTTTCTTAATAATAGAGACTCAAGCCAACAATTTCGACCCGGTGCAGAACACGCACCCATATTAGCCTACCAGTGACCCTAGATTAACTTTGATCACCCACAACAGATCGATAACTTACCGAAAAGTTCATAATGACAGAATCATGGTACATACTAACACCCGACTAATCTCAGCTCGCATCTCCACAGTCCATCACCACACAATATGATGTTTATGAGAACTCTCAGTCTTGAAGTCCATGAAATGTACATATTACTATATCTGATCACAACTCCACCGCTCGAATACATAACACATCCCAAATACTCATTCATTCCACGGGGGAATACCCCTATAATTCATCCATTCACCAAGCAACCTTGAATATTAACAATCGATCCAACAATAGGGTGTCGCAATACCAATGAAGTACCTTTAACTCAAACACATTGCTCTTTCTGAAATATATGTCTCATCAAGTCGCACCATTTGGTGATATCATCTACCTAGTCATCTGAAACTGTCCATGCTGCTTACGAATTGTGTCCTTCCTTCTAGAACCGAACCGTGACCTCACATATGCAAATCTCAACTCCACCTAACATACCGCACACGGCATGCAAATCCTAGGAAAAACACGGGAACTCTATGGTCCCTTCCGAGCCACAAGAAACTACATACCCGGCTAGACAAGAATTTCCATTTGATCTCATTTAGAAACAACTCACAACACGCCACAAGAAGTATTCACCCTTAACTGCGGTAGAAATCACCAGGAACTATCTGAAATCCCATTTGCACAACAGCGAACCATCAGGATTGAACTCTTCTAACTCAATCCAGCTACACAGACCACCAAAAATCCAAGAGTATTGCTAAGAAACACCCGAAAAATTTGTCACCTTATGAATATCCAAAGAACTAATCGTATCCCTTACCATGCTAATTCGCCCTATTTACCCAGGTTTCTTCTAACTTACCATCAAATTAATACTTCTTCCTGCCGTAATACCACAAACTTGTAACCCAGACTCAGCACACATGACCCAAGCACAAAACCATATCGTCTAAGGCTCACACGCGACTGAATACTCCCTCAATCATCCTCAGATGCACCATATTAGAAAAACTTACCCTGAAGAGACTTCTGCGAATCTAAGGCCATTGCCTTTACCTTCCTGATACCGATATGTAGAATACCACAAGTCTTGACATCCTCTAACGTAAAATCTTAATCACACTGACCAAATAGACAGAATTGACCTGACCCGTTTGCACACTAACATACTAGGAAAGTGATCCACTCACTTAAAATCATAAGCAAATTCATACATTGCGGACACTACACATTTTACAATTTCCACTAATTCATTCAATAGAACCCAACTACCCAAACAAGGCACACTACAACCTATATCGAAGAAATTTCCATTACTCGTGACATACCCATACCACATGCCTGCAGGTCATAACTGATTTACCAATATTCCTCGAACTGAAACCAATACCACACATAATCGTGTAATCAACTTATCAATAACAACTCCCCCACTTGGCTCAAAGCCAAGGATCAAGACAACCAAGACCATGCCCACACATTAACACTACCACCATGTTGTGGTGGGACTCAACTAAATCCTTCATAAACTTATATGACCCAAACCATCTAACACTCAAGTTAATTACCAATCTCGCATCGTCACGTCAACTTCCACAAGCGATCTAAACTCCAATTACAACATATCTTTTACTGGTAGAAGATAACTTATTACAGAACTACATAGGGACCACACGCCCTGGAACAACCTGCAGGAGGTACCTCTGCTCGCTTAGCCTCAATTGCTATCTTCCCATACACTTCTGAAAACCATAACTATCTCGTAATCACTACAATTTCCTGCATCTGAACACAACAACGCCTACCCTCGAGGCATCACAATACGCAGTAAAAACATGAAGCCGATGGCAGAACTAACACTAGAGCGGTGGTCACAGAAATCTCGAGCTTTTGGAAGCTCTACCCCCACATGACTGACCACATAGATACCCTTACTGGACACCACGTGTCCCAAGAATGCTATTGAACTGAGCCAAACTTCATACTCGGAGAATTGGCATAGAGCCTTTCCTCCCTGAATCCTTATAATGCCATCCTCAGACTCTGAGTATGCTACTCCAGGCTACGCGGATATGCCAGGACGCCGTCAATGAATACAATAACAAGGAGCACTAATACGGCTGGAATACACCGTCAATCTGATACATGAACGTTACTGGGGTAAATGATCAACTCAAAGAAATCACCATGAACTCATAACCCAACAGAGAAATCTGCTTCACTCCACAACTACACAACATGAGAATTCTTCCAACATACTCACAACTCAGGCCATATACCAAATCGAGACAGAAATCAAACACTCATTAAATCTTACAACATTTTCAGCCAACCCTTTCGACACATTTCACAGTCTGAACACATCTAACCATTAATTCACACCCACCACATAAGCATCTAGTCACCAATTCTCATCAATAAGTACACGAACGGATATACAAGTCCATAATTACATGTGCCCACACAATGAAAATCTCAGCAATCAAGCCACAGAATGAATCCAGCCTCAACTCCTCCAAATTGGCCCATTACCAACATGCCAAAATCACATCTCACCCATGGAAGCCACAAGCCGTCGATGCACAGTTGATACCAGGCGCTCTTAGGTGCGCTCGAATACATGGAAGGAATTCAAGAGTTATGCTCTTGGCTGAATACAATGGATTTGCAAGACAAGAAGTTTAAAAATGTGAGATTTTCCTAAGGTTTTCGCGGCCTCTCGAAGATAAGTACAGACGTCTCCGTACCGATCTGCAAGACTCTACTAAACCTGCTCATGACCGGTGAGTCCTACGTAACCTAGCGCTCTGATACCAATCTGTCACGACCCTAAATCCAGGCCAGTCGTGATGAAACCTATCATGGAACTAGGCTAGCCAGAACTTCACTCAAATCATAATAAACTCCCATTTACGTCTTTACTATATTGTTTTTCCATAAAAGCTTCTTTTTTTTCTTTTTTTTTTATAATTATAAAGACAGTCAATACTATACTGAATAATAATACAACCCCTGAGAACCGGGAGTCACTGGTCATGAGCATCTACATAAATATAGAACTTAACGAAAATAAATTCTAGAATATTAAACAAGAGAGGGAGCAGGACTGCGGCGCATGCAGACACCTTGCAAACCTCCGAGGATCTCTGGAACAGAAGCCCTAACACCTTAATCTTCACACAAGGTGCAGGGAGTAATGTTAGTATGCCAAATCAGTAGTAATGAAAATAAATCAGGTCTGAGTAGCAAGAAACACATAAAATCAATGTTAAAATACTCACAGCCTTACTTTCCAATAGTATACATAAATATCCGAAATCATCATGTCTTCGAAATAAACTTCATAAAAGTTCTTAAAACAATGCACATTTTAAGTAACTTTAAAACAAGATTTGGTAGGCAAATGAATGCAGAGAAATCATAGTAGCCCCTCGGGCAAAACATATTTCATAACTCAGTGTGAAAGTAGTAAAATCATCAGTAGCCCCTCGGGCAAAACATATTTCATAACTCAGTGTGAAAGTAGTAAAATCATCAGTAGCCCCTCGGGCAAAACATATTTCATAATCAGCCCCTCGGGCATTTCCTCACAATCCTTCAGCACCTCACAGTCACTCATGCCTCCCAATCACTCGTCACTCCGCCTCCCATCACTCGTCACTCGGCACTCGGTGTACTCACTGGGGGTGTGTACATACTCTTGGCCCTCGGCCACATTCAGCACCTCATCATCACTCTTGTCCCTCGGTCACACTCAGCACCTCACCATCACTCTTGGCCCTCAGCCACACTCGGTGGAACCACTTGAAAAGCCCCTCGGGCGAATCAGTAAAAATAGGGTACTCGACCCAAAACACCAGTTTAATTTCAAGTGGTGTAAATCATGCTAAGTTTCAAATAAAACAGTATGCACAATGATGCTGAGTAAAAACCATCAACAGGTAGTGAGGAAAACAACAGTGAAACGCCCTCAAAGGGTCTCAACAGACCGGCACGAGGCCCCAAACACGACTTATAGCCCAAATATTCCACAAATCTTTAGAACATAATTTAACATATGTTTTTGAGTAAATATGCCACTCATTAGTTTCCACAGAGAGGACCTAGTCCATTCCAAAAATCAGTACGTGCCACATATTCGTCATCCGACATGTGCGCCATTCCAAATTCAGTGAGAAAACAATGCAGTCCGGGGTTCCATACCCTCAGGACAAAATTTATAACCATTACTTACCTCTATAGGGCCACAACACTAGTCCGTTGTGCTCATGCCCGTTAAATTGGCTACCGATTGCTCCAAATCTAGCCAAAATCAGTTCGACATCATCAATATATACTCAAAGAACTCAACCCAATCCAAAACTATCAAATTACACAAAAATATCAAAATTCGGCCAAATCCGAGCCCCGGGCCCACATCTTGAAATACGAAATTTTTTACATCATTAGAACCCTCGTACTCTCCCAATTCTATACATACTAAGAACACCAAAATAGGACCACAATTACCCACTCAAATCCTCAAAAGAAAAATCAATTCTCATGGACCCTTCTTCCCCAATCTTAACTAAATTTCCAGAAATTTTGTGGTTTAATCACTTAAGAATTGACATAAAAACGAGTTATAAAGTTAAGAACCTTACCTCCAAGTGATTTCCCTTGATTCCCCTTCAATTCACTCTCAAAAGCTCTCAAGCTCGCATGCGAAAATGGAGAAAATGACAACCAAATTCGCACTTCCGGCCTTTAGAACATTCTGCCCAGCTAAAATAATTCCTTCACTGCGATCGCAAACTTTGGCACGCGATCACGAAGAACAAACTTGCTTCCCCATCAATTTACCTTACGCGGTCGCGGACAACCTCACGCGATCACGATTCATCAGGACTTAAAGCCACGCGATCACAAACTATTTCATGCGATCGCGAAGAACAAAGCTCAACTCACCCATGCACCCCTTTAACTCTACGCAATCGCAGACAATACCACGCAATCGCACTGATCAACCACTCATACTCATGCGATCGCAAACCATTCCACGCGATCGCGATTAACAAAAATCCCGCCTCACCAATTAACCCTACGCGATCGCAAACATCCTCACGCGATCACGTAGAAGGAAACCAGAACCTTACACCAACAACAATCTGCCCAGATTTCAAGCCAAAAGTTGGTCCGTTAACCATCCGAAACACACCCGAGGCCCTCGGGACCTCAACCAAACACACAAACATATCCCATAACATCATTCAAACTTAGTCGAGCTTTCGAAACACCGAAAGCAACACGAAAACACTAAATTTACATCAAATTCAAGCCTAAGAACTTTGAAACTTCCAAATCTCGCCAACTACGCCGAAACCAACCAAAACACCCCTGATTAACCTGAAATATTACATACATAACTAAAATGACATTACGAAACTATTCCAACTTCCGGAATTCCATTCTGACCTCGATAGACTATTTTCCACTGCCGACCGAAAATCGCCAAAATCTCAATTAAAGCCTAAACCTTCCACGGACTTCCAAAATCCATTCCAATCACGCTTATAAGTCCCAAATCACCTAACAAAGCTAACCAAACCATAAAAATTCCAATCCGAGATCAAATACAAACAAGTCAACTCTTGGTCAAACCTTTCAAATTTCAAGCTTCAACTGAGAACAGTTCTTCCCAATTCATTCTGATTAACCTTAAACCCAACACCAACGATTTACATAAGTCGTAATACACCACACGGGGCAATTCATGCCCGAGAATTAGCAAGTGAAGTGCAAAGGCTCAAAACGACCGGTCGGGTCGTTACATAAATGAATATTCAAACAAGTACGGGAGAAGACACAAGTGAGACAAATCCTATTATCATCAAAAATATGCTGGATCACGCAGACATAGATTCTAGACCAGACATCATTCGTGAACCAGAAGAAGACGAGCATATCAAAACAACCCCAGAAGAACTCGAGGTTGTTCTGTTGTCTGAACAAAAGCCCGAGAAGAAGTTGTATGTTGGCACGAGGTTGCAGGAGAGGTTAATCCCCGAGCAAAAAGGTATGTTAATCGATCATTTAAAATCTAACCCGGAATGTTTTGCATGGTCCCATTCAAATATGACAGGTATTCCACCCGAAGTGATGACTCATAAACTGAATGAAGATCCATCATTCGTACATGTTAAACAAAAGAAAAGAAAGCAAGGAACGTTCAAGAATCAAGTGATTGACGATGAAGTCCGAAAACTCTTGAACATATGTTCCATACGAGAGGTAAAGTATCCTAACTGGCTACCTAACACAGTGGTGGTACCTAAAAAGAATGGCAAATGGAGGGTGTGTGTAGATTATACTGATTTAAATAAAGCATGGCCCAAAGATTCATTTCCTTTTGCACATATAGATCAGATGATTGATGCTACCACAGGTCACGAATTATTATGTTTTGTAGACGCATACTCTGGTTATAATTAGATTAAAATTAATCCCTCAGACGAGGAAAAAACCTCCTTCATTACTAACAGGGGGATTTACTGTTATAAAGTCATGCCTTTTGGCTTAAAGAATGTAGGAGCCACTTACCAAGGTTAGTGACTAAAATGTTCCAAGAACATTTAGGGAAGACAAAGGAAGTCTATATTGATGATATGCTTGTAAAGTCAACACAAGCGGAAGATCATCTCCAGCATATCTCTACTACTTTTGATATCTTACGCATGTATAATATGAAGCTCAATCCGGAAAAAATGTGTTTTCGGAGTGCAATCAGGTAAGTTTTTGGGATTCCTTGTATTTAACAGAGAAATAGAGGTAAATCCAACTCAAATAAAAGCTGTAGAGGAAATACCTGATAATTTAACAAATAAAAAAGAGGTTCAAAGATTGACAGGGAGAATAGCCACCTTAGGAAGATTTATTTCTAGGTCTTTAGAAAAAAGCTTTAAATTCTTTTCAGTTCTTAAAAAACAAAATCAATTTGAATGGACTGAAAAATGTCAACAGGCCCTCAGAGATTTGAAGTTATTTATCAAAGCCACCACTGCTCTCAAAGACAAAAGAAGGGGAAAGATTGTACATCTACCTGGCTGTTTTAGAAATTGTTGTAAGTGTAGTACTGGTAAGAGAAGAGAAAGGTAAGCAATCACCTATCTACTACGTAAGTAAAACTTTATTAGATGCTAAAACTAGATACCCACATCTAGAAAAATTAGCCTTAGCTTTAATAATGGCATCAAGAAAATTACATCCTTATTTTCAATGTCATTCAATCACTTTCGTGACATCTTATCCTTTAAGAAATATCTTGCATAAGAAAAAATTCTCAGGTAGATTAGCCAAATGGGCCATAGAATTAAGTGAACATGATATAACATATCAACCTAGAATAGCAATCAAATCACAAATATTAGCTGATTTTGTAGCTGACTTTAGCAACAGTATTACCCCTGAGGTAGAAAAAGAGTTACAACTCTTTAACGGAGTCAATCCAGGTCAGTGGACCCTATTTACGGATGGTTCTTCTAACATGAAAGGGGCCGGATTAGGCATCATCTTAATATCACCTACAGGTGAAAAGACACGACATGCTATTAAATGTTACCCTATAACTAACAATGAAGCAGAGTACGAGGCTGTTATTGCAGGTTTAGAACTGGCACGGGAGCTGTCAATCGAGCAAATCATAATCAACAGTGATTCCCAATTGGTGGTAAATCAGATGCAGGGGACTTACATCTCTCGAGAAACTCGAATACAACAATATCTAGAAAATGCATAAGAACTTGTAAGACAGTTCGAAACGTGAAAGATAATACAAATACCGAGAGAAGAAAATACAGAAGCGGATGCATTAGCAAACCTCACGGCAGTTATATAAGTAACAAATAAAGACAACGCCATTGTTGTCCACCTCTTCCATTCAGCAATCAACCAAGAAAAGAATGAGGTATCTTTCAATAATTTAACTTGGGATTGGAGAAACGAAATTCTCAATTTTTTGCACAATGGTACCATACCTGAAGACAAGAAAGCAGCTCAAGCGCTTCGCCGCAAAGCAGCACAATATTTTCTAGTCCGCAACTCATTGTATCGCAAAATGTTCGGTGGACCCCTAGCTAAATGCCTCGTACCTAATCAGACGGAGTTCGTGATAAAAAAATCCATGAAGGACACTGTGGAAATCATGCAGGAGCAAGTTTTTGGTAAAAACCTTAATCCGAGCTGAGTATTATTGGCCTAAGATGGAAGAAGATGCAGAGAACTTCATATCTAAATGCGACAAGTGTCAGAGGTTCGCCAACCATATGCATAAACCAGCAGAACTTTTGCACTCAGTCATATCACCATAGTCCTTCATGAAATGGGGAATAGACATAGTGGGACCTCTTCCCCCTGCTAATGGACAGGTACGATTTCTACTCGTACTTACTGATTACTTCACAAAATGGGTGGAAGCAGAAGAATTCAAACAAGTGATGGAAAAGGAGGTCAAAAGCTTCTTATGGCGAAACATAATATGCCATTTTGGGATTCCGAAAGAGATCGTGTGTGATAATGGCCCACAATTAATAGGCTCTGAATTCACAGAATTCTTTGAGAGTTGGAAAATTAAACGGATTGCCTCAACGCCATATCATCCCGTACATAATGGACAAGCTGAGTTTACGAATAAAGTCATCATCAACAATATAAAGAAGAAGTTAGATAAAGCCAAAGGGAATTGACCGGACGAATTACCGGCAGTATTATGGGCATACAGGACTACATCAAAAACAGCCACGGGAGAGACTCCCTTCGCACTTGTTTATGGCTCGGAGGCTAATACCCATGGAAATCGGCGAGCCGATCTTAAAGGTTATAACAGCTACGGAACCAGCAAATGATGCTGAACTCCAGATCAATCTGACTTGCTCAAATCACGAAGGGAAGCAGCTTTAATACGGATGGCAGCTCAAAAGCAAATCATATAGTGATATTACAATCGCAAAGCTCATCTTAGATATTTTAAGATTGGGGACTTCGTACATAAAAAGGTTTTCCAATCAACAAAAGAGGAAGGTGCTGGAAAGCTGAGTCCAAATTGGAAGGACCATATAAAGTCTGAGGCATAGCTGGGAAAGGCGCATATGAGTTGGAAGCCATAGACGGTAGAATTCAACCAACGAGCTGGAACGACATCCACTTGGAGAAGTACTACTTCTAAGAAAAAGAAGTACCCCTGGCCAGGTATAGCATGTTCGATTTTATTTTTGAATATTTAAATTTTACTAACTTCTTTAGATGATAGGAAAAAATCTAGCCCATCACCGGATGATGATATTATACCTGCAAAGACGCGAGGAGATAACACAATTCCCGGTCTAGTGTTAGACTTTCTGATGGACGTTTTAAAGGGTAAAGCAGTCATCATCTAAAAAAGTATATACCTTCAAGTCCCGTTCGTTTTCCTTTTTCAGGGAAAGGACCATAAAGAAGGAATAATCAAGTGCTCGAGATCTCATTCTTCAAAGCTCAAACACTTGGGGGACTATGTAATATGGAAGTCCAAGATGAAGCAAAAAAGACTACTGAAAGTCAAAAGCTTCAGCCTAAAGAACCATTTACCCAGCAAGTCAAGTGGTACGAGCAAAATTAAAAGAACTGAAGACTCCAGCACAAGAATTACAAAGCCTAAACTTTAAGAAAACCTTCGAACCATGTTCAGGTTAAAAGGAAAGGTATTAGCTACGAGGAAGAAATGTACGTCTTTACATTTATAAAAAAATTGTGGTAAAGAAAACAGTTAAGGGTAAAAGATCATCATCATTGTACTTATTCAAAAATTGTTACGATAAAAAAAATAGTTACGAAACCTTTGTACTCGTATAGGAAACTGTTATCAAATAAAATAGTTACGGATGAAAGATAAAAATCCTTGTATTTATTCAGAAAACTGTTATCAAATAAAACAGTTACGAATTACAAAACATTTCCCTCGTATATTATTACAAAACTATTGCAAATAAAAACAGTTGCAGGTAAAAACCCCAATACTTACAAAAACTGTTACTAATGAAAAACAGTTATTTCCTTGTATTAACTCGAAAAAAACTATTACCTATGAAAAACAGTTGGGAAATACAAGTGAGTATCAAATCTTTTAAAAGAAAACAGTTTCAATATGAGTTTTAGATGATAATCATAACACATGTAAAATGACATGGAAGTTCAAACAAAAACTTTCCACAAAAACATCCTTAAATATGTGAAAAATTCCTACCATTCTATTGCATTACAATGAAGTTGGGACGTCTTCTTCATTAAAGTGTCAATCAAAAAGGGCCCTAACTCATAATTAAAGCATATCATAAACAAAAGCTTAAATCTTATACCAACACTGCACCTACTATGAAAAGGTTCGAGTGATTTATGCATTTTTATGCCAAAAGTTAAGAGGTGCAAACGAAAACCTCAAAAGAACAAAACATGCAATAGACTTAAAGAGTAAAACAAAAACTCGAAACAAAAGTCTTCAAATCCTTAAACATGTGAGAAATTCCTATTATATTATTGCATTACAGTGAAGTTGAGACGTCTCCTTCATTAAAGTGTCAACCAAAAAGGGCCCTAACTCATAATTAAAGCATATCATAAACAAAGGCTTAAATCTTATACGAACACTGCACCTACTATGAAAAGGTTCGAGTGATTTATGCATTTTCATGAAAAAAGTTGAGAGGTGCAAACAAAAACCTCAGAAGAACAAAACATGCACTAGACTTAAAGCGTAAAACCAAAACTCGAAACAAAAGTCTTCAAATTGCATTAATATAAAAAGAACGACCAAGTTAAAACTAAGTACTAACTAGTACTTAGCCGCATAATAATTAAATTTTTAGTGCCCCTAAGTTGTTAGTTGGGGACTTTAGAGTTTCATACTTACCCCCGATGGAGTTGGGGGTAACCACACCAATCCAAATAAAAAAAAGGGGGAAACAAGATCTTCAGTCTTCATGAGGAGGAGAGTTGACTTCTTCAGGAGGAACGACAGCAGCTTGAGGCGAAGAGGCATGAGCAGCATGGGTTTCATCAGTGGATGGAGAAAGATCAAGACCTTGATGGGTCTTCTCCAAGGCCTCTTTAGTTTTAGCAATTTCAGCGTTGAGGTCGAAACTCTCTTGGCTCATCTCCATCAATGTATCAAGGCGAGAATTCATGTACGCCGATCTTACGTCAATGGAAGCCGCCTCTTCGAGGTAATTATAATCTTTTTCCCACACTTGAAGCTCAGCCTTCAATCCATCTTTCTCGGCTTCAGCAACTTCATGGGCGGCCCTCAAAGGTACAACTGACTCTTCCAATGTTCGGACTTTGTCTAAAGCTTCACGCAGTTCTTCTTGGGTCCGGGAGAGAGTCGGTACAAGCTCACCAGAATATTCCTTATTCTTCCATAGCAGATGCTTCAAGTTCCTGATCTCCTCCAAGGCTTGGGACAATTGTTCAGCAAACAAGGATTCACGAATACTCTTATCCTTATCAGCTTGGCTAGAAGAAGCCTTATCCACTGCCAGTTCCGTTACTGTAATCTTAAACTATCTCCTCAAGGTATTCCTCTCCTCTTCTAAAGCATCCATACCTACCCTCAAGCCACCATATTGTGCCTTCACATTGTGGAAATCAACTAGCAGCTCGTCCAACTCATTATCCGAAGTTGAAACTCTTTTCATAAGTTCTAAGCCAATAAGGTGCATCTATAAAAAATAATAATAAAATAGTTAAACATGGTAAATCGTTTAGATATGGAAAGGTGTACATATGTAAGAATAAGCTACGCTATACCTTCAAATAAGTATGCACCACTTCATTAGCCCACGTGAGAGCTGTATGGATGGCAAGTTTGGCTTTCTCTTCAGGACCTATCAGAGGCTTAAGCCACACCTCAGGCTCGCCCTTCTTTTTGAAAAGACTCCCTTCAGCTGGAACCTCAATCACAACCCTCCGCATCTCCTTGCTGGAAGACCCTACTTCCCTAATGGAAGACATGGAAGCAGGAACGAAGGGAGCAGCAATAGAAATAGACGGTCCAGGAATTGAAGGATCCACTGGCACAATAGCAGGCATGGATGAATGAGGAATTGAAGAAACCACGGGCAGAGAAATGGCAGAAGTCGTAACGGCTAAAGGAGCAGGAAAAACGGAGACACAAGGAACCGACGGAACTTCATCTCTTAAAGAGTCGGGGAAAACAACAGCTAAGGGAACGTCACCGGGAGCGAGATCAAAACCTTCATGAAACAAATACTTGACAATATCATGGACTAGGGACTTTGAATAAGTTTCAGAAGATGAGGGTCTACCTGCAGGCATAGAAGAAAGAGTCATGGGGGTAGAATCGTCGTCCAAAACCACCTGCCTTCTTCGTAACCGGTGTACTAAAGCACCCTCTCTTTCTTATTCTTCTTCTTTAGAATGGGGATCACCAACTTTTCTCTTTGAGGAAGACGAACTAGCAAGGATACCTTGAGCCAGAGTCAAAGGCATCTTCGAGATAGATGGAGCAGACACCTCACGGGCAAAAAACCCTGTCAAAAAGGGAAAAGTTAATCGAGAATAAAAGTAGGCTCGGGTAAGACAGGAAGTAAGAAAAAGTCCACTTACCATGGGTCGTTACAAGCCAACGGTACTTCCCCACGAAGAACTTCCAGGACCTTTCTTCAATAGGAGCGGCAGACAACATTTTTTCTACCCAATCACGAATACCGGAGACATTCTCAATAGTATTCATGATTGCTGAAAAGAAAAAATAGATACAGTGTTAATAACACAATCCAAGTCTAATGAAAGAAGAAAATAGATGCGAACCAAAAAAGTACTCACGTGCACGGTTCCATTTCTCAGGGAAGGGAAGATTCTCTTCACCTACTAAACCAGCAGTGGGGACAACAACATACTGGAGGTACTAACCTCTATCTTTATCATCACCAGGGGTTACTAACACTCTTTTACTCCGAGAAACCAGAGTAAAAACCCCTTGACGAAACAAGAAAAGAGAATATAAATGAATAAGATGATTGAAAGTAAAGGGAACTGAAGCTAAAGAAGCCAAAACTCTCAGACATGCGACAACTCGCCAAACCAGCGGACCAACGTGTCCCAAACATATATTGAAAAAACAGCAAAACTCTATGATAACTGGATCAATGGGAGGTCTAAACCCTAATGTAAAAGGATATTTATAAACAAAGGAATAACCACTCCTATAAAACGTTATCCTTTGATTACTATTCGGGACTTAAGCAGGGAAATCAGGCCCCCAAGAACACTCTCTACGAACAAGAGGAACGTGACCTTCAGTTATAATAGTTGGAGACCTCTCCACACTATCTAGAGAAGTAGACTGGTCTACAAGAAATGGGTTTTCCCTAGTAAAGACAAACTCGGCGGGAATAATCTCATCAACTTTGGGTTCATGAAGATGATCATCTTTACCTCTAGATAAAGAATGAGAAGATCTAGCTCTAGGAGAAAGCAAAGACCTAGCGGAAGGAAGAGAAACTATTGGGGAAGAAGAACCTCTAGAGGGAGTAGATCCTAAACTCCTTAGCCTGCCTCCCCTCCGACTCCTAATTGGAGCAGAAGAAAATGCGAGACTTTCCACATCTATTACCTTCTTGGGTTGATTCGATGAAGACATACTTACAGAAGCAATGGAAAATTCTTTACAAGAAAAGAGACAAGTTATAAAATGTTTCGTGGAAGTAAATAAAGGAAGAAGGGTATTTATACATAAATACAATCGTCGAAAAATGGAAAAACAATTATGGAAAGTAATGATTAAATATATCACTTCGGGATTGACGCAGCCGCAAAAAGCCCTAAAAGGCGCCGAGTCATTGCAGAGCCAATCAGAAATGGACACGTGGAGCATTAAATGGAAGTGACAAAGGACGCTTGTGTTCATAGAAAGATACAATGTTTCGGAGCAAAACGACGACAAAATATTCCCGCCATAAATGCGTATCCACTTACCAAATATTAATCGACAAACATACGGTAAGTGGGGGGACTATCTGTATTGGTAAAAAAGAGTCTCACACGTAAGCAAATTCTTGACAACTCAGCTAGCTAGGTGGACCAAGGAAAACACAACAGATAGACGTGATTCTGTAAAGAGGTACGGCACAAAGAGGCATGGTAAACCCACGAGTTCATCAACCACGGGAAAATTAATGACAAAGAAGAGATACCGTCACAGTGAACCCAGATGAAGCTACAGGCAGATTTGAGAATCAACAGTTAATGACTTATACGTTATGTAACTCCTATACAACAGTTACGGTTATCCTTTGTAATGGAAATAATTAGCAATTAATGAGCAATCATGACAGGAACCAAACGTTATACTAGGAAACCCCTATATAAAGGGAACAAATGTAACCCATAAGGGCATCTGAATTCTCGAATACAATCGACTTTACTTTTTGCATACTACAATATTGTTTATTACTCAATTTTTTTTTATTTATCGTATTACTTTCTTGATTATCAGTAACTCGTGTTTTATCCTAAATAGCTTTGGTCAAGGAATATAATTCTTTGGTTAAACATCAGTCACGAAGTGACACCTTCAATTATTACTTTTCATCATTGTTTTTTCCTATTTTTGACGGTTGTCCTCAAGTATAAATACCCATCTTCTTTTCTTTACTTCCACAAAACACTTTCTATCTTGTCTCTTTTACTTGTAAAGAATTTCTTCTTGCCTTCGTAAACATGTCTTATTTAAATCAACCCAAAAGAGTGATAGACGTTGAGAGTTTAACTTCTTTTGCTACGACTAGGAGTCGGAGTGGTTGTAGACTAAGGAGTCTAGGGTCCACTCCTTCGAGAGGCTTTTCTTCTTCTCAGATTGTCTCCCCTCCTTCTGCTAGGTCTTTCGGTTCACCAAGATCTAGGGCTTCCAAGTCTTTCTCCAGAGGTAGAGAACATCACGAACACCTTCGTGAACCTCGAGTTGATGAAATCATTCCCGCTGAGTTTGTCCTTACTAGGGACAATCAAGTCCTCGTAGATCAGTCTTCTTCCCTTGATAGTGTTGAGAGGTATCCCACTCTTATTACTGAAGGTCAGATTTCCCTTGTTCGTAGAGAATGTTTTTGGAGGTATGATTTCCCTATCTATATTCCGAATATCAATAAAAGATTAACGTCTTACAAGATGGGGTATTCATTTTTTTATACGTACCCTTTTAGTTTAGGGTTTAGACCTCCCATTGATCCAGTCATAATCAAATTCTATCGTTTCTTCAATATTTGCTTAGGGAAAATTGGTCCAATTTTGTGGCGAGTTGTCGCGTGTCTTAGGGATTTAGCTTCTTTAGCCTCGGTGCCTTTTACCTTTAACCATCTTATTCATCTTTATTCTCCTTCCTTATTTCGTCAAGGGGTTTTTACTCTGGCTGCCAGGAGTAAAAGAATGTTGGTAACCCCTGGACACGTAAGGACAGAGGTTGGTATCTCCGGTACGTCGCTGTGCCCACTACTGGTTTAGTGGGTGAAGAATATCTTCCCTTCCCTGAGAAGTGGAATCGTGCACGTGAGTACATTTTAGCTCATATTTGTTACTTTTCTTCTTTTTGCTTGAAGTGTTTTATTAACACCGTATCTGTTTCTTCTTCCTCCAGAAATCATGGTAATGTTGATAATGTCTTCGGTATCCATGATTGGGTAGAAAAATTATTGTCAGTTGCTCCCTTGGAATAAAGATCTTGGAAGTACTTCTCTGGGAAGTACGGTTGGCAAGGAAAGACCCACCGTAAGTGAAGCTTTTGTGTCCGTTTCTTTCCTTACTCGAGCCTCTTTTTTCTTTGTCATTTAACTTTTTCCCTTTTGACAGGGTTCTCTGCTCGTGGGGTGTCTGCTGCATCCATTCCAAAGATGTCTTTGACTCAGGCCCAAGAGATTATTCCTGGTTCTTCTTGCTCGAAGAGGGAGGCTGGTGAGTCTCGATCTTTAGAAGAAGAAGAAGAAGAAGGAGGTACTTTGGTGCACATGTCATGAAGAAGGAGGGTGATTTCAGACGATGAGTCTACACCCGTGGTTGTGCCTTCCGTGCCTGAAGTCATACCCTCTACTTCTTAAGACACTTCACTCCCTCTTGTACATGAAGTTGTGGATCACTTGTTCTGCAAAGGCTTTGGCACGCTACTGATGAAGTTCCCCTAGCTGTCTTTCCTGCTTCTTTTGGAGAAACTACTTCATCTGCCCCTAGTACTTCCTCAACTCCCTCGGCTATCTCAGCTCCCGCCGTTGCTTTGCCCGTGGCTTCCCCGCTCCTCAATCCTCCATGCCTGTTGCTTCTTCACCTGTGCCTACTTCCGTGCCTTTCGTTAGGGAAGTAGGGTCTTCCAGCATGGAGATGCGGCAAGTCCTAATAGAGGTTGCGGCTGAGGGAAGTCTCTTCAAGAAAACTGGAGAGCCTGAAGTGTGGCTTAACCTTTGATAGGCCCCACTGAGAGGTCCAATTTAGCTAGCCATAGTGCCCTTACATGGGCCAATGAAGTTGTGCATACCTCTTCGAAGGTATGGTGCAGTTTATCTCATTTCATTTCTGCACATGAAATTTATCATATCTAATTGGTTTATGTTTTGTAGATCAATCTTATAGGCATGGAGCTCATGAAGAGAATTTCAAACACGGATCAGGAGATAAATGATTTGCA
Organism: Nicotiana knightiana; assembly: GCA_005239525.1. NCBI lineage: Eukaryota > Viridiplantae > Streptophyta > Magnoliopsida > Solanales > Solanaceae > Nicotiana > Nicotiana knightiana. Next base: position 2,158 of record ML399297.1, on the reverse strand, counting down.
AGTTGATGTTGTTAATTGGAAGGGACAATATGACAGTTTAAGGATTGACATGGAGATGAGGAATATAGCAGCGGAACTGGCAGTGGAGAAGGCTTCTTCCAATCAGGATGATAAGGACAAGAGCATTCGTGAATCTTCATTTAATGAGCAGTTGTCCCGTGCCTCAGAAGAATTTAGGAACTTAAAAGACTTGCTGGGGCAGAAGGAGGAATACTCTTGCGAGCTTGTGCAGTCACTAACCCGGACTCATGAGGATCTTCGTAATGCTTTAGATAGAGTTCAATCTCTGGAGGAGTCCATTGTACCTTTGAGGGATGCCCATGAAGTTGTTGAAGCGGAGAAGGACGGGCTAAGAGCTGAGCTTCAGGTATGGGCGAGAGATTATGAAGATCTCGAAGAGGCGGTTGTTGTCGATGTTAGTTGGGCGTACATGAATTTTTGCCTTGACACATTGACAGAAATGAGTCAAGAGGGTTTCGACTTTAGTGCTGAAATAGCTAAAACTAAGGAGGCCATGGAGAAGGCTCAACAAGGTCATAACCTCTGTTCATCCGATGGTGAGACTCCTGCTGCTCATGCCTCTTCGTCCCAATTTGCTCCCGTTCCCCATGCCAGTGAAGAACTCAATCCTCCTCCTCAAGAAGATTAAGATGTTTGTTCACCTTTTTATTTTATTTGATTGGTGGTTACCCCCAGCTCCATCGGGGGGTAAATTTGGATATTCTTAAAGTCCCCAACTTACAACTTAGGGGCATCTTAATGTATAAATTATATGCTGCTAAGTACTAGTTAGTACTTAGTTCTTACTTAGCCGCTCTTTTTTGAATATATGCAAGTTATGACTTTTTTTACTTTCAGCTTCTGTTTCACTCTCAAGTCTTTTGCATGTTTTGATTTTTGAGGTTTTTGTTCTACCTCTGAATATTTGCATGAAGATGCTGAAATCACTCGTACCTTTTCAGAGTAGGCACGGTGTTGTATATAAAATGTGAGCCTTTTTTGTAGTAGGCTTTGTTTATGAAAGAGGGCCTTTTTTGATTGACACTTAATGAAGAAGACGTCTAAACTTCATAATGGTGTAATAATGCAATGCAGTGATAGGAATTTTTCGCATGTTTAAGAATGTTTCTGAGGAAAGTTTTTTGTTTGAACTTCCACGACATTTTACATGTGTTTTGATTATTGTCTAAAACTCATGTTGCAACTGTTTTCATTTAACTGATTTGATATAAACTTGTATTTCGTAACTGTTTTTCATAGGTAACAGATTATTTGAATTAATACAAGGGAACAACTGTTTTTCATTAGTAACAGTTTTTATAAAGATTAGGGGTTTTACCCGTAACTGTTGTTGACAACAATTTTTAATAAGTACGAGGGAAATGTTTTTTCATCCGTAACTGTTTTATTTGATGACAGTTTTCTGAACAAATACAAAGATTTTGATCTTTCATCCATAACTGTTTTATTTTATAACAGTTTCCTATATGAGTGCAAAGATTTCGTAACTGTTTTTAATCACAACTACTTTTGAACGAGCACAATGATGATGATATTTTACCCCTAACTATTTTTTTTGTTAGAACAGTTTTGAATAAGTACAAAGATGTGCATTTGTTCCTCGTGGCTAACACTTTGCCTTTCAACCTGAACATGTTCGAAGGTTTTTTGAATTAGGCTTTGTATTTGAGTCTTCAGTTCTTTTGATTCTGCTCGTATCACTTGACTTATGGGTGGATGGATCTTCAGGCTCGAGCTTTGACTTTCTGATAGTCTTCTTCGCTTCGTCTTAACCTTCCATACTGTATAGTCCCCCAAGTTTTTGAGCTTTGAAGAATAAAATCTCGAGCACTTGACTATTCCTTCCTTGTGGTCCTTTTCCTGAAGAGGAAAAACGTGAGGGACTCGAAGGTATATAGTTTTTAGATGATGACTTCTTAACCCTTTAAAACATCAATCAGAAAGTGTAACCCTAGACCGGGAATTTATTTATTTCCTCACGTCTTTGCAGGTCTAATATCATCATCTGGTGATAGGTTGTTTTATGTCTATCGTCCAAAAAGTTAGTAATGTTTTAAATGTTCAAAATAAAATAGAATGTGTGATACCTGACCGGGGGTACTTCTTTTCCTTAGAAGTAGTACTTCTTCAAGTGGAT